>JALPCA010000174.1:0-18822 GCA_026538345.1 Cryptococcus sp. GC_Crypt_4 | reverse complement strand
ATCGTAAACGGTGTGCGTGACTTCTCCCTTCTCTCGCCAGTTGGCGAGTTTGGTATTAACGGCTTTGGTCAGCAAGGCGCCCTTGAGACCTCCAGCATTCATCTGGGCCTTGACAGCGGCGTGAATTCTGTTGTTATCAGCTGTGCAGCGTTGAACTGAGATCCCGTCAACTGACCTATTGTAGATCCTCGGGACACCCGGCATGAAGTGCGGCTTGATGACCTGTGCATCCTCAATGATTCTGGTGGGATCACCAGTGGTTAGGCAGATCGTACCGTCACCGTATACCACTAGCAAGTGAAGGAATCGCTGGCAAATAAGCTAATATAGAGGACTAACTGACAGAAAGCTCACTTCATAGCTGAGAGACATTAGCTGGGAGCATAGGTGTGGATCCTTGTACTCACATGTGACTGAGAGGTAGGTAAGATAAGAATCTCCATTCCATCTTCGTCAACTCGGTAGTAGCTCCTAGGGCGTTCGAGACGATGGACCTCGTCAAGTTCTTATTGGTAAGGACTACACCCTTTGGATCACCTGAGCAAATCAGCATACAACTGGAAGCGGTGGATGTCCGACGTACCTGTTGTTCCCGAGGTGTAACTGACAGTCATTACCCGGTTTTCGTCCAGCTCTTCCTCTCCCGGTACACCAGCAACAGGTCCAGGATCACATCTCACGCCATCTTCCATACCCCAAGCTTCAAACTCTTCCATATCGAGTAGCTCCACGTTGACCGAACTGGCCCATTGGGTAAGGACATCTCGCTCTGATCGAGGAAGTTTGTCCATGGTCACAATGACTCGTAAAGCAGGACATTTCGGGGCGATCTTGAGTAGTGCTGGCAAGTGATTGGCTGCGGAGAAGATGATTGAAATGGGGCAATGGTTGGTACTGGACATTATCAGACAGTAATGGATCGGCAGAAGAAATGACTCACATGTACTGAGCGACATCTGGTCCAAGAGTCTCGTACAGACTGACAGAGACCAAGCCATAAGCTTGACAAGCAAGATCCATAACCTGCCACTCCTCTCTATTCTTCGACCAAACACCTACAGCCCAACCTCTTCTCGCACCATGTTTGATTCGGTTCGAGTTACCGAAATGAGGTACACCCGGGTGAGTGATTTCAGCTGGTGAAGCAGCACTAGCAGGGACGTTAGGTGACGAAAGTCTTCCTGATCTCTCTAGGGCAAGTAGAGCAGAACCAAGAGCAGTCCGACGTGCTTGAATGGTACCATAAGTGGTTGGAATCAAGGTGGTACCGAAAGTCTCAATGGGGATGATCGCTGTTGCAGGAATAACATTTCGTCGAAGAAACATGGGTCGGTCAGGGTGACGAGCCACGGCTAAATGTGATTAGCGGGGATTTTGGGATGAAGAAGTAATGCTTACACTGCTCAAACAACTCGAAGAGGGTTCGAGGTTCTCCGGGGGCGTATAGAACGGACTTGTCCCATGTCCCTAAGGGAGTGTGAGATCTGAAGCATCAAAGCACAATCTGACATACCATTCTTCCAGATACCTACCAAGTGTTAGCTAATGTACCGATGTGGACGCTGAAGACTTACCACTCGATCCTTCGACCTTACTGGATGGTATTTCCTAAGCTCTATCAGCGAGGCACATAATGTGAAGTCCTCTTTATACTCACCACACTCTGATGAGTCAGATCGAGATTGGCTGGATAATCGACCAATGGCATGTTGAGCTAATTCGATTGGCAAGGTCAAAGCGGGTTATAACGGCGGGGATCAAAGCTGTTCGAAGTGGCTGAGCTGCTGTACACAATGTCTAATAACCTTCAAGCGACGATGACTACTGCAAATATCGATGTACAGCTGTCAACGATGTTATAGATGAGAAGAAGGAAGGAAGAGGAAGGGAGAAAAGGGCGAAAGCTATAGTATGCCCGGTTAAAAAGGTCGCCGGTAAGCCGGGTTTTACGGATTCAATCCGTCAACCATGAATTCACCAGCTGTATGTCTGTCTGTTTGTCTGATATGCATCGCTCGAAATTCTTCGACAACATCTACAGAGTGTATGGCATATTTTGAACGTAATATTGACAATCAGATGGACCAGCTGTAGATCCTTTGTCATGTCTCAAGCGAATGTGGCGGATATCCTTTGTATCGACATGTAGGCTCAGACTCCTGTGCGCATCCCTCTTGATCAAGCTGTCAACTCGATTTGTGATTTATCCCATTATCACTCTCTCCTACATCTATAGATACCATGTCCAAAGTGCGGTAACAATCTTCATCCAAGATGCTCATAAAGCTGACAAAGTTTAGTCATACACACGAGGTCTAGATGCCGGATCACTGACCGGGTCCTACGATGAGGGCGGAATCTCATCGATCATGCAGAGTACATTTATCGAGAGCGGAACTCAGGAAATTATGGCGAACATGTTGTTCCTCATGATCGTGATCTGGATCTCGCAAGGTATATTTCGACGAGGATTCACCATCCAGCGATCATTGCAGCGATCCCGTTCTCATCCCGTATTTTCCTGAATCACTTCATCTCTAGCTCCCATCAGCTCATATCCATTCCGTAAAGTCTAATGCAATACCTCTGATCCCACTTTGAACCTCTTCTCACACGAATCGGACCTTTGATCTCATTTCGTCCTTCGTATGGACGGATTTCTCCTCTTTGCGTGACTTGTACAAATCCCTTTCGAACTTCTTCCCATACGATGTCTCTCACAGGGTCCATCATATTTCTCCAATTTGGATAGATCTTTGGATGCGTATCGTGTAATGAACGAGGGATCTGAGATGGGCAAATGGTCGATGAAGGTTGAGTGCGGGAGACTAGAGTATATAGTGTTTGTAGTACATCTTTCTTCTGCAGTTCTGTAAGATCCAGACGTTGAGGGGGATCCTTGCTGTTTTGACGTTTGATGCGGACTTTAGACGTTTTCGAGTACGGGACAAAAGCGTGAGATTTCTGCCGCGAAGGCTCTTTCTTCGATCGTGTCTTGACTACCATTTTCGATTGCTCTTGAACGATACCGAGTCCAGACTCGAACCCTATCAAGTACTAGAGAGAGCTGCACAGTGAGCTAGACGTTCCTACAAACAAGCAGAGATGCAATACATCCCTCTCAGAACTCCGAGTTCGTTGAAATTGCGTCACCAATGGCTCATATCACGTGACTAACAAGCACCTCAGGCACGCTGTCCCGACCAGATTCCCAACTTTTGATGTATATCCATTAATCTAATGTTCATGAAGACCCTCTCAGATTCTTGGGACGAAAAGTGGAGGAGAGAGGAGACGAGGTGGCTGGTATGCATTATGATCGTACTTGGATGAGTGTTCTTTTCTGATTCTCAGTTCAACATCATCATTCACAGAAACCCAAAATATTGAAAATGTCTTCGAGATCTTTACCTACAATCTTGCTTATCATTACTTTGTTGAGTGGTCTGGGTGGTCAGGCTCAATTAGTGACGAATACCAATTATGTGAGTTACTCGTCCTTCTTCACTTGAACCTGGGCTGCGTGACCATGAAGACAGATTCCTGATCTATATAGGCCGGAGAAACAGTGATCGGTGAGGTTACAGCCGAGTACGGACAAACCTGGACGAGGATAGTGTATGTACACCCTTGTCTACCTCGCTCTCATTGACGACCTAGGTCTACACTCTTACCAGGAGCAGAGGAGGATATCACAGCTTCACTCACATCTTCTACTTCCCTTGTTTCATCCGCTAGCTCCCACAGTCAAACTCGTTCGAGTGTAACTACCAGCTCTGCCATCACCAGCTCCAGCTCTAGCACTTCCACTTCCACTTCCACTTCTACTATCTCTACCTCTACTTCTGTCGTCCTCACCTCCCCAGTCACCCCTTCAACTACAAGTACGACGACGATACCGACTCTCGTTACTGTGTAAGTATGATTGCTCACTCACTCGTGCCAGAGCTGACTTTACAGTACCACACACGGAGTTCCTGCTCTTATCACCCCCGCTCCAGCTGGAACGTGAGTTCACCCTCTATCCTTGACTCGACTTCGCGAAATAAGCTCATGAATCCAGGATCATGGACTTCAACTCGTATCAAGCTTCAATACTCGGAACAGCGTGGCCAAGTGGGAATTCAGATTTGGAGGCTGATGCCAAGATCTTGCAAGCAGTAAAGAATGGGGCGATGAAACTTACGCCTTCAATATATCTGTCCGTGTTACTGGTTTCGAGTGTTCTGTTTACTATTGCTTTATGATGAGTTTTGTCCTGTAGCATAGTGTAAAATCGATGTATCTCGTAAACTGCGATCAGTTTATATAATATACAGTTGAGCTACATGTTGCCTGGATCCTGAAGTGCCTTTCTACGAATGTCCTCTAACATCTTCTCAACGGAGGTGAGATTCTCCCGGTTCTGAATATCGATGCCTTCCATCTTCCACGCCTTTACTGTTTCTTCCGGGATGTCCACACCCTTATCGATAAAGTATTCCTTCATCCTATGTGTCAGGTGATCTTGGTAAGCTAGTTTTCGTGCCAAATATAAGATGGCTTCGTTCCTTTCTTTACAAATCAATCGGAGAACCTGTATGGTGTGCTGCGACCCCTGGAGTGTTGGCACTTGTTCGAGGTCCAGGTCCATTTCGGTAGTAGGGGATGTTTCAAATGGAATCTCGTCCTCCATGGGATGGTCATCTGAATGAGCATCAGGAACTCGTGGGGTAGACTCTTGAGCAGTGGAAGGATGTGCGATAATTGCCGGTCTGGACGGTCCCGCTGCTGCGGCTGGCGAAGATGAGGGAGGTCGGATGGTGTATTTGTCTGGCGAAAGCTGATGTAGTGTATCAGCCTCTGAGTCATGAGTATCAATCTCACTTTATGAACGACATGATCTCTCCATTTACAATTCTTTGGTCTATCAGCTCGGCCATGCTTGAAGCACGGTCCCAGGATGATACCTTCTCCATCTTCTGTGAGCTTCGCCTTGTCGAAAATGGCAGGGACTTCGCCACACTCTATACCTCTTACCCTTGCAAATCATCAGCTGAGTTTATAACAATTGACTTACGTCAGAGCAGTGGAAGGCCAGAGACGGTATGTACCTCGTACTTTGGGTCTAGGCGTGCATTTCGGGTCGAATAAGAAGGGTGGAGAGACCAGTGTTATTGGCCATGCTACTGATAGTCTCGGATGGTAGAATGGATGGGTGTCAAAGTGAGAAAGTCCGTGCTGGAACACCTTGATCCCATCAATTGTGAGATTTGGGTCGAAGGCTATATGTCCGTCGAGACCCTGATCGAACTCTGTGGTCCCAGGCTCGATCCTGATACTTGACTGGACTGACTGACCTCGAGACTGGGACATATTGAGTTATTTTCGACGCATATGAGAGGAACTGAAAGTTGTACGCGTTGAAAGGAAGGAAGGAAGGAAGGTAAGTTCGGGTTAAGCGGAATCAAATTCTGAAACTGGCGATCAACTCTTTCCTCACACTTCTTACGTAAGACTCGGGATAACGGATAACGAGGCATTCTTCCTTCTCAGTCCGTTTGCGATACTAGCTTTGACAGTCATCATCTTACTGTATCTATCTGTCTATCTACACAATGTCCGATCATATGGCTCGGGTAATTGCCAGTATGGAGTTGTTTTGTGCCAGGAGTCCACAAGGTAAGCATTGGCCTGTCTTTCTCGGATCGAAAGAAGGGTGGCCCAGAGAAATGTCACTGACAACTGTCAAGGAGCTTGGATTCCTGATCAGGCGGACCTTGGCATGGATATAATCGAGGAGGTCAAGGCGGATCCACTCCAAAAGGCCAAGAACTTCCTGGATGAATTCGGCATGTTTAAATGTTCATTGTGAGTGTGTGAAGAAGGAAGGCGTTGCTGATCTTTTTCAGATGTAGTTCGATCCTTAAACTACCAGTCCTTTTCAGCTGCGGGTAAGAGGAAAAGGACTTCTTAGCTCATAGCCGATAGTCACTCAGCGTGTTTCGGGTGCTGGAAAGCTTATGTGGGCCACGGTGAGGCAACCGGCGTGAGAAAGGTGAAGATCTTTGTCGGCTCTTGAGGAGGGTATTAGTTGACCACTCGCAGGCATGTACCGTCTGCGGAGCATACACCATCGACTCCTGGACTTACAACCTTTGTCTTGACCAATCGATAGAGTCTGTACTGAAACGAGAATCGGTAACAAAGGAGATCTTAGAGTTCACTGAGGATAGGGCCAAGGCCAAGGGGCGAGTGAACAAACGAAAGCAGGACAACGGGCTGACAAATGATCAGAGAGGTCCCTGCTCTACAACAAGAGACAGCAGTGGAGTTTGCCCAAGCACCGAAGCGTCGACGTCTGAACGATGTAAGCCTGATCAAATATGGCTATAGATCAACTCTGACTGGTGATAAGACTGTCGAGCAGGGGACTAAGGGAAGATGACTCCTCAATCTGTCAAAACAGGCAACTCAATCGGTTCCGTTAGTCTTGCAGGGATCCCGAGACCTCAGGTTACCGAATAGGACTGTATCATGTCATGAAGCGCGTGACCGTATCGTTGCACAGATATCCTGATCCCGGTCAATCACGCCGAGTAAGTATACATTCAATGTCCATACCCATCTATCAATCCATAAACCCTCCTCCACCTTCCTCATCATCCGTCAAACACCCATCATCCCCTAAAACATACCTCGATCTCGCCCTTCCACTCTCCGCTCCATGAGAGGACATCAACCCTTGTGATAGCTCAGGTGAATGAATATCACCGATGAATATGTCATTATCCTCCGGTAGGGGTCTCCGTGGGTATGTCCAGCCATTAGTGTATGGTGGTATGACCAGTGGAAAGAGGAGAGTCCATTTAGAGCTGAGGTCATGAGCGTTTGTCGCGGACGAAAGGCGGCAAAAGTAGTCCAGAAGCCACTGATCAGGAAAGGCAACTCACTATCCCTCTGGACCTATATTGAAAAACATTTCCAGATTCCTTTTCCTACCCATATCATATGGATTCAAATAGATCATTCCTTCTGATTTCGCTTTATTGGCCAAATACTCATTATCGTGTGATTCAATCGACGTCTCATTCCTCATTGCCATGACAAGATGCCAACCTCCAAGGACAGGTACGGCGATTCCTGAGGTGTCAGCGGGACGAGCTCATGCTGTGCAAAATGTAGCCTTACCAATAGCGATGCAGAGGATGTATGTGAGGGTAAAGACAATCTTAGGAGTATAACCAGGCCACTGTTTAGTTTAACAAGTATCCCTGAATCGAAGAGCGGTTCTCCATGAAAAAGCAATGCAACTTACGTCCGAGTTGAACTTGAAGGTATCGAGAAATTTCGAGTAACCCAATGTCACTACCGCCCAGCATCCTATGGACAGCCATCCCCTGGTCTATCAGCTACTACTTGGTATCTAAGAGTTTGGAAGACTCACATGAAGAGTATAAAGTGCCTCTGGTTGTGCAATCCTACCTCTAGGGTTGTTAGCCGTAGCTCGCATGGTTTCATATACACCTACACAAGCGTTGATCCCTATCCTATCAGCTCACTCCTTGGTTGTTCATACACTCAAATAGCTTACAAGGACAATGATGATCCATCATGAGGACACACCTCTTACATACCGAACAATGATGCGTCCTCTCTGGTTTTGGTCCATCACATTTCCTACATCTTCTTAATCTTTTACCTCCTGCTCCTTCATCCCCTGATATCCTATCCCTATTCTGGCCAATCACACTTTGTATCCCATTCATTCCTTCAAACATACCCACCCCATCTGGATCACGATTTAGATTCACATAGCTTGATATGTCCACTCGTTGATTTCGTCTAAATCCCCATCGTTCCGGTAAGAATATACTTGATTTACCTAGATTCAACCATTTTTCTCGACCTGTAATGATCGGTTTACTGGATTTGGATAAAGCTCTAGGGGATGGATAGCCTGGAGGGACATGGGTGACGAGGTAGTATTGGAGGTATAAATTCAATGGTGTGAGGATGAATAAAGGGGAGAGTAGGAGGGTGTATATCCATGAGAAATCTCGGGCGACAGCGTCGACTAGACTTGTCAGTGACCACAGCATACATGATTACGATTCCAAGATAGATCCACCGAACCCTACTCACAAAATGATAACCCGCCCATACCGATTAATGTCCAGCAAAGGAATATGAACACCGGTCCTGCAGCTCCCGTTATCCAATCTGCGAAATGTTCCACCCTCTTGAAACATCTTATGACCAGTGAGGAGCACCCTCTGAACAACGGCATGGTCAATATCCTCTGTTGATCCGTTAAAAGGTCAAAGTAGTCAAGAATCAAGATGAGTTTCTGAGAAATCAACAAATCGCGTGAACCGGTTAAAGTCCCAATTCGGACGTGTCAACGGGTTGTATATCTCTCATTTCCTCTATATCTCATTCCTTCTCTCTCCTCCTTCATATCAATCTCTCCTTCTAAGATGTCACAACAGATGGTAGAAGGTGACGAGGCGATTAATGGGACTCTAGAGTCTTTACCTGAAGCAGGACCTTCATCTCGGCCTAGCTCTCCGACACCGATACCTCCTCTCATAACACACGAGTCGCAACATGATGAGGGAACTCCAAGATCTTCGATGGATGTGGAAGAGAGGATAAATCGACTCACCAATGAGTTGGAAACCACACGACAGGAAAAGGAAGTACTGGGGAATCAATATAGAAGTCTGTTGGGTAAACTCCAGGCGATGAGGCAGAGTCTAGGTGATAAGCTGAGGGAGGATGCGGTCAGTCGGGAATTGCTCCAACGATACAGACACTGATATCATATAGGAAGAGCTGGATAGGAGAGAAACCAGTATCAACACTTTGACTGCTGAAAACGCTCAACTACAAGAAACGCTCAATCAAGTCCAGAGCGAACTGATCAACGTCAATGCAGAATCGGCAAGCCTGCAGAATCAACTAACGCAACTACGCTCACAATCCGATTCATCATCTTCCGACGTACTCAGCCTGACTAGAGAAATGAGAGAACTTCGTGGTGAAATCGAACGAATAAGGATAGAGAGGGAAGAATGGGAGAATGAAGCTGGAAAGGAGAGAGAACGGAGGGAGAATTTAGAAGATGAGATGAGAGGGATAGAGAGAAGGGAAAGGGATAATCGGAAAGAGTACGAGAGGGGTTTAGAGGAATTACACCAAGAGAGAGAAAGGGCGGATAACTTGCAAGAGGTTTTGAGTGAATTCCAATCGGGTGAGGTATTCTTAGCCATCAGACAAATTAAGCTAATACCACCCAGCTAAAGACGGGGAACTGCGGCAAGCTACTGAAGAGTTAGAAACGCAATTACGATTATCAGTCACTGCCTTATCAGAATATAAACTCCGCGCTGCAAACGCAGAAACGAGATTAGGAGAGGTCGGAAATGATACTTCTAAATCAGCTGCGCTGGCAAAGGAGGTGAAGGAGAAGAATCAGATTATAGGGAAGCTAAGGCATGAGGGTAAGTTGATATGTCGAGCGAGAGGGCTACTACTGACACTGCCAGCCGTGGTGAATAATGAACATCTCACAGAAGCCTTGCGGAGACTACGGAAAACATCGTCGGATAATAATGTTGATCGGTATGTCAGATTGTCCACTCTTTCTATCAAGCATTGTCAATACTCAAACGGATTGTACCTACAAATGACTCTCACCACCCCCGTACAATGCTAACAAACCCAGTCGCCTGGTCACCAACATCCTCCTATCCTTCCTGACAACCTCCCGGGCAGACTCCAAACGATTCGAAATGCTATCCCTCCTATCTACAATTCTCTCATGGGATGATACGGAAAGGGAGAAAGCGGGTCTACAGCGTATTGGCGTCTCAAACTCTGCAAGCGGAGCGAAGAGTCCTGCTGAAAAGGGTAAAGGAAGGAGAAGGGACGAACGATCTGCAGAGGAAGAAGCTGCAATGAATGAGGTCAGTCTCTTTTACCATATATGGTGTGATACTGACACTTCTTAGTCATTCAGTAATCTATTTGTCGAGTTTTTACTCAAAGAATCATCCCATGGTCAATCAAGAGGAAATGTACCGGACAACGCGCCTCTCACTTCACCGCCTATCGGGAAAGAAAACGGTAGTACATTATCATCATTATCGCCTCCCCCTACTGGAGGGACAAATACACCAACAAGACCAAGAGGATGGAGTCAATCGTCAAATGTCAGTGGACCAGGGACTCTACCTGGGATATCGAGAAAGAGTAGTTGGGGATTACAACAGGCGTTATCTGATCACAAGCAGTAGACGAGGAGTACAGAGTATGGCAAGCGAGGTGCGAGAGGTGTTCCCGGTATTACTTTGCATCTTAATGTATTATGCATTTTCCGCCCATGCTAAGATCCAGGATTATATGATCGTGTGACCTAACCTCGGCGCTTGACGACAACGCCGACAACTATACCTGATCTACTCGTCCCCACATGCTTAACCCCTGTCGACCTCTCTTAACGCCTTGCCCCCATCTATATCCACCCCGCACACCTACTCAGCCTTGTTACCGGCCTTTTCGGCAGCTTTAATACTGGCAGCATCTGTTTGTGGACCAGCGACTTTTCCAGTAAAGTTCTCCATAAGACCAGGAGCAGTTTTGAATGGTCGGGATAGCTCTCCCTCGGCTTTCTTACCCCAAATGTGGAGTTTAGCGGGGTTGGACTCGAGAACACCTTTGATAGTCATCATTCCTTGGATGAAAAGGGGTTGGGTGTAGTGCATGTATCCGTGCTAAAAAGGCATTAGCGATCTGTTGTCTGTGCGTCTTGTCGACACCCCAAGATACTCACGAGGAAGGCCATGAATGCGATACCGGTAAGAAGACCTTTCATAGCTTTACCAGTCTCCGCGAGATCGTAATCTTTGACAGTAGTCGTGACCAATTCAGGCTTTGCATCTGGGTTCTGAGTCTGTCAGCTTGGAAAACTACGAGGGGGGCTTTAGCTGACCATAGGTGAAGGTGGGTTGACGTATTTCAGCACGGTCAAATCGTTCTTGCTTCGGATCTGCGTCATCAGCTACGGTACAGCCAAAGGAGGAGCTTCTTCTACACTCACCTTCAAGGTGATGAAGTAGTAAAAGGCGATAGCAGCGACTTGAGCAGCGACATAGCCTATTCGGAGGTAGTTGATAAACACGGGGTCTTCCATCGGTAACCTCTTAGCGACTGAGTTGTTAGCTATCTGCAGGGACAACAATGCCACGAATTAGCTCACCTTGCATACCACCGAGGGAGATGACGAGGTTGGAGATAGCGGGGTTCATGGTGATTGAGATTAAGAGGGAGTAGGTAGAATAAAAGGTGAAAGTATTGATAGAATAGAGTAGAACACGATGATTATTATGGTTGTCTCGTCACCCATCTCATCCGGATCAAGAGATGGGAACAAAGTGCCACATGGATGTATAGCCTATAAGTACATCGGAGATATAGCTATAACTCCGATCACCCGTATCCCTTCCTCCGGTCTCTTCCTTGTCTAGCTGGAAATATCGATAGTAGCCGCTACCCTCTCTCACTCCTTGCCTATCCTCCTATAGTCCCTTTTCAAAACCACCCCACCGCCAAAATGAGAACTGCAGCAAGGATAATCAGACAGCGAACTGCTGGTGTTCGATTCAACTCGACTTCTTCATCTACACCTCAAAATCAACAAGTTCAAAAAGCTGTTGACAGTGTGCAAAAAGCATACGATTCAGCTGCTGCTACAGCGAAGAAGGTCGCCGGACCTGTGGGTGAGAAGATTGGAGGTGCTCTTGGTGGTGAGTGAATTGTGATGAGCTTTACCGTCAAGAAAAGGGATCTGCATGGACATAAGCTAATCATGTTCTTCATTCACATCCTATCATAACTACTACTGGTCATTTACACTTCCACCTCTTCACAACCATCGTCGCTTCGCTCCTCTGCTTACTCCTTCAACTCTTAGGCTACCGAGAACCCCTAGTCTACAACACCAAAGTCTTCACTTCCCTTCTCCGACAAGTCTACAAGACTGAAAAACTCGCTCCTCCAATGGAATTATCAACTTGGGCCAACGCATACTCTACAATCCTCTCTAGAGGTACAAAGATGAGCTTCTGGAGAGAGACATTGAAGAACGGTACATGGGCTGGACTCGGTGTCGTGGTGGGTCCCCCTAGCTCTTCTCTCTCTGAACTCAAGACTAACATCATTAGGCACTCGAGGCTTACTTTGTCTTTTCGATCGGAGAGATGATTGGTCGACGAAACATTGTTGGTTACAAGCTGAAGGAGCACGAGGATGAGTCTCTGCACCTATAGATGGGTAGATAGGCTTCGGAGTCGGAATGATTTGTAGTAGGATTAGAGGATGGAGAATAGCCATGACTGATGTCGATGATTATGTGGGGTGCAGCGAGATGGAGGGAAAAGGCGAGAGCCTATAGTCAAATATGACATGATACACTTTATTGGGCATGGCATTGCATGAACATCTGCGTATACGAGAGAAAGTCAGATAGATGGATATTTGGACCGGGTGTATAGTGTGTAAACAATGACTGATCAAGCTGATCTCTCGAATAACGCCAGGGATCTGTCAGAAACCTGTATGTCATAAGACGGATGATAGGAGTACATCATTCTATCTGCTCTTTACTCCGTACTCGGAACTTCCATACTTCGTGCTAATTGCCCTCTGCCAACCACTTCTCTGCCCTCTCCGCCTCCTTCTCCCTCTCCAACTCTTGTTCCCTTTCCAACATTCTCATTCCATACGGCGTCGCTTTCCTCCTTCTTCCCGTCCATAGATCATCAAGATCCCATCTCTCTTTACCTTCCGGAGTGAAAAGGTTGATCGAGGTGTTGGAGTTGGGTATACCGATTATTGACCAGTCGGTATCTTCAGGCACTCTGGGTAGTTTTGGTTTGGACGTGGTAGATAGCGGTGTTTTTCGATTCGAATCAGTAGGTCCGAGGGGGTTTCGATGAAGCTAGGTAATCAGTATCGCGCTGAATTCCATGGATGAAGTATCAAGGGGACAAAAGCTACTCACCCATAACCTCAATGCTCGCTCTGCTCTACCCACTACCCCCTTTCCTGTTCCTTTAACAACCCCACAAACCATCCAATCCCATCTTGGTCCCACTCCCTCATTCTCCGGATCACTCACGACTTCACGTCCACCAACCGTCCACCAAGGTGCTGATCTCGTATGATAGAATTTTATAGTCCCTCTTTCAATCACCAAACCTGCATCTTCAGATATCAACCATTCGTATAATGGTTTCAACTCTTCTGGTGCATTTTCAGGAAAAGGTGTAATAGCATTAAGAGGGATATCAGAGGTAGTTCGATCAGGATCAAACGTTGTGAATTGAGGTTGACGTTTAAGTCCGAAATCTGAAGCGGATGGATCGATAGAGGATGGAATGAAATGGGGGGGCGATTCGAGTGCGGATCTAACGTTTGATGAGGATGTCAAGGGCGTCGAAGAAGGTATAGATTTAATTGTAGGTGTAGATTCTGTAGAAGTTGTTGAGGTCGAAGAATCTCCTTTAGATCCAGAACCATTCTTCGATATCGATGTCCTCGGGGTATCATCCAAATACCATGCCTTGGCCTTGGCTTCTTCTCGAGACATGACAGCCAATGGATCTTTTGATAATCCAAACCCTTTCCCACTATATGGTACCGGTTTCCTCATAGTCGATGGTCTATCTCCATCTCCATTATTCTGAATTGCTAGTGTTCTGGAAGTAGTGCTGAAACTCCGAGATGATTTAGCCAGTGAACAACGTGCTACTCGACAGCATGATCTTGTAGACATGATGAGCTTGGCACGATCAATCGTATCTATTGAAAAGTTAGTATCAAACTTCACAGCTGAAACCCAACTTTAGCCGAAATCTCGAAATTCATGATTTTGCCACTGAATCATTTGAAACCGTCCATCGTAACTCAGCGAGCTCTTCACATTGTCACATCATTCTGCGCTACTCCAGCCCAGAGCTCAAAGAACAACAACGCAAAGAAACCAAACCCCCTCAAGGTGATAATACCAAAATGCATACTTCTGACCGGCTACAATATACACCTTGACCCTCTATTGACCACACTTCCAGTAACAGATATCACCATCTACAATCTCATATGGTTTACCCTGTTGTCGGAGTTTACCAGCCGCTTTCACTTGAGCTTCTGTTCCGTACTCCTTGAGATCATCGTACGCCATGATTTCACCACAAACGAATTTCTGCTCAAAGTCAGAGCTGGGTTTGTTAGCTTTATCCACAAAAGAAGGGGATGCTAAGCTCACTGGATGACACCGGCAGCAGCTGGAGCTTTGATACCCTTCCTGACTGTCCATGCTCGGACCTCGTCTGGTCCACAGGTGAAATATCTGATCAGATCCAATGAAGCGTACCCCGCCGTTGTGATCTTGCCCAGAGCACTTGGGTTACCCTTCGGTAGACCTAATGTCTCGGCCTCGGCAATCTTCTCCTCTTCCGACATGTTGACGAGTCTCTCCTCAAGAGCGACCGAGAAGGGAATGAGGGAATCTCCCGGGTTGTTCTCGTCGATCCAAGCCTTGATCTTGGCGAGCCACTTGTTCTTCTTTCGGACGAAATCTCGTTCTGAGAGGTTTACAAGGTAGGTGATAGGTTTGGCGGTAAGCAGGGTAAGAGAGTTGATGACTTCGACCTGTGGAGTAGGGGAACAGTGTCAGCTCAAGTCCCCTTCACATGTGTAATAAATTTAGGAAATTTCGAGTCAGATAGTACAGTATTCTCATTTGGTTTATTGGGAGTGACCCCACATCGACGAGCTGGGTTTATCAGGCGTATCGCCTTTTCTCATCCGATAGTTGAAATGGAGAGGGCTAGGACGGAAGAGGGACTAACCTCTTTGTTGGTCCAAGTACCCTTTCGGACGTCTTTGTTGTCCTCCTGTAGGAGTTTGAGGATCTTCTCAACAGTGACCTGAGTCTGTCAGTAGATATCGACGATGCGGAATCATCAACTCACAATCTCCTCCTTCTTGGCTTTATCGGCCAATGAAACACTGCCCAAATTCTTCGAGTTCTTCTTCAAGGCCTCGAGAGCCTTCTCGGTCCACTCGATATCCTTCAATCTCAATTCGGTAGAGATAATCTGCATATCTCTCAACGGGTCAACATCACACTCAACGTGAATGACTTCGGCGTCGTCGAATGCTCTGACACATTGGAAAATACCGTCGACAGCTCGAACGTGGGACAAGAAGGCGTTACCAAGACCGGCACCGGTAGAAGCACCAGCGGTCAGACCGGCAATGTCGATACAAGTTAAAAAAGCTGGAATTTCCGATTTTGGCTTGTAAATCGAGCACAACCAGTTGAATCTGTCGTCTGGGACTGGGATTCTCGCCTCCTCTGGATCACTGAGTCGTCAGCTCCATTCTTACAGTGAAAAGGACAAAAATAACATGGTGGCATAGGGGAAGTTCGCTGATTTCCCCAAATCGCTCTTCGATAGTGTGTTGAAGAAGGAGGACTTGCCGACGTTGGGTACACCGACGATACCAATCTAAGATATCAGCTCGAACGGTCCAGAGGGAAATTTTGACGTTTCGAGATCGGAACGCACCTTTAAATTGTTACCCGGTCTACCCAATACGATCTTCTTCTCTTCTACCTTCTTCTTTGGTGGCATCTTCTTCTTTTTGGATAGAGGTAATGAAGTGGAAAAAGGTCTTTCAAACTTGAAGACTTGTCGTGAGGGAGTGAGAGCGGGAGTAGCCGTAAAGACAGAAAAGACAGGTAAGACTCTTTGTGGTCTGATAACAGTCGTCGTTAGATGTCTAAATGGACCCGTTTTTGGGAAATGGGGCATACAACGATGGAAAGAGAGAAAAGGAAAGAGATTGAAGGAAGGTCAGAGAAGGTTGACAAGTTTTGAATTTCACTTTTTGGCGAGTTGACACGCCTATTGACTAGACATTTGTTAGGCCTATCCGGATTTTAGCTCCGCCTATCTGGGTACCTCCTCTAGCCTATTTCCTCCGCGTTCCCCCCGCATTTCTTGAGATAAGCATCTTCAGAACTCTAGGCTTCTAACCATTCCTCATTTGTACTACACCCAATGTCAGCTCAGACCTCTTCCCTCAGCGTCGATGCCGTCCACAAGGCTATTCAAGAAGCTACCAGGAGTGAGTCAGCATGAGCTTCGGGAGTGCTCTGAGCTGACAACGACAAGGCAGAGACTTGGCTTATACCCCTTACTCTAATTTCAAGTGGGTACCATTATTCTACTTACATACTTACTAATATGCCAGAGTCGGAGCAGCTTTGATGTGTGAAGATGGCGATATAATCGGAGGATGCAATATTGAGAATGCGTCTTATGGTGAATCTCCTCATCACTCTTTACCTCTTTTTCAGAAGCTAACGATAACAGGAGCGGGTATATGTGCTGAAAGGTGTGCGATCCCTAAAGCTATCGTACGTTTTCTTGTCAAATCTGCATAGTGTATGTTTTTACAATCCCACAGTCAATGGGCAAGAAAGGTTTCACCGCTTGTATTGTAACCTCACAAATCGCTTCTCCCAGCGTATCGCCTTGTGGTATCTGTCGACAAGTCTTACGTGAATTCCTCAAGTTATCCACTCCAATCATCATGATTTCAAGTACTTATCCTTCTGGAGAGTCTTCTGCGCCGGATTATCTAGCTACTGCTCTAAAAGATAAAGGACTAGTTCAAGGATCCGAAGGAAAAGGAGGAGAATACAAGGATCATATCAAGATCATGACATTGGAAGAGCTGCTCCCAATGAGTTTCGGACCGGAACACCTTGATATGCCTAGATAGGGGGTGACTCGGGGGTCAATAAAGTACATCAAGTCCATTATGCAGTATCTATAGTCATTATATGACGTACAGCCCAGTGCCTCTATGGCTGCTAAAGCCATCATAGCCAAGTACCGGTGGTTGTCAGCTTCGTATCCGTATCTAAAGGACCGATCAAACGACTCGAGGTGGACCGTAACATTCTCGAACATTATCATGCCTCTTGATGCGCTCATCCTTGTCTTGTTCCCACCATCAATAGCATGCAGCTTGCCCGTTTCTTTGCGTGCATACACTCTCGATCGATGCCGAGTAAGCGAGTCAGCCAGTACAGAACCAGTCGAGGCACTGCTCGTAAAAAGCATCCCATAACATCCCAAAAAGTAAATTCACAACTCGCCTGCTCTACACATTCCCCCCTCAACTTGTATACAACCTACTTGGTTCTGCCGAGCATCAAAATTGGTAAGGCTTATACTGTCCCATTAATTGATGGGTTTTTTCCTCTTCTCACTTCTCTACATTCTACCTCCTTCTAACTGTCCAAGCCATAATTTTTCCACGGGAAATCTCCCGCATAATTTTGATAGTGTCTGATTTTTTGTCGTTATATTCGTGAAATGTCGTTAAAAGTCGTTATATGACTCTAGAACTCGTATACACGTGCTCGTGTCGATGTTGTATCGTCCTCCCGGATCCTTGTCTGGCAAGATCGTTGCTCTCCCTTAAAGAATCCCCATCCTCTCCCGCCTTCTTCGCGAAGTAAACCGCTCCATTCTCGTATTTACTCCTTCCCACTCATGATCCCTGTGAACCTTCCTGGTTGCTCATCATATCCGTATACGCCGGTGGATAGCTGTACCCGAAAACCCCATTGGGTACTTGCTCCCCTCCCTGTCCTGAGCCTTGTACCTGCATGTTCGGATTTCCGACGTGATGTTGTGGCGTATAATACATTGGTATCCCATAACTCCCTATTGGACCCGACTGCTGTCCATGCCTGCCCTGCGTAATTGGCGTTTGAGGTGTATACGGTATACTCTGACGAGAAGATGGTCGATGACTTGGTGTACTGAAGGAGGGATTGTATCGAGTGTATGATTGTATGTTTTGATTTTGATTGTGGATAGAGGAATGTTGGTGAGGGGGTGGAGGTGGCATTACGTGTTTACCCATCATATTCACTGGACTTTCGAGTGAGCTGGCTTCACCCCAACTCTCACGCCCTCCTGACATCTCAATATCGTTATTCGCCTGATGTTGATGTTGATGAGCGTGGACCACGTAACTTCTCGAATGACTCGGATCGGTCGCACTTCTCCATCCTTCTCCACCTAATGGCATTGCCATCATCCCTTCCATACTCTCTGCCGTTGGAAAAGAGCCATTTCCAGCTGTCGAAGGAGTTTGAACAGATACAGATGGACTACCACTGGTCCCTTCTGATCCTGGATAACTTCCATCTTGAACTGTCGATCCGTCCCATCCACCTGGTCCCGTCGCCGGTATCGAGATGGGGTTGATTACCAACCCTCTCGCTAGCATGGAAGTAGAGGAGAGAGATCTAGCTCGATTATGACTGAGCGTGCTATGCGAGGCAAGGGGCGACTCGATGGGATTGACATGTGCCGGGGGTAGTTGGGTGTATATAGGAATCGTGGCAGGTTGGGCTCCCTGGGGTTGCCGGGAGATTCTCGCAGGAGCAGGAGTGAAGAACGACGTCATTTCAGATTCTTTCCTGATAGGTGAAGTCGGATTGGATTCGGTAGTGACGGAAAGTGCAGCAGACGAAAAGGCGCTCGAGTGGACCTGGAGAATTAGTCTGATACTCTGCCCAGAGAAACGTAACTCACCGAATCACCTCGAGTCGAACTCATCTCACTGCCCATAAAAGCACTTCCCACACTACCCACACTAGCATCAAGACTCACTTCCCTCAACCCTTTCTCTATCCTCCACCTATCATATACTCCCGCCAACTCCGATTTCATCTCATCCAATTCA
>JALPCA010000173.1:0-18837 GCA_026538345.1 Cryptococcus sp. GC_Crypt_4 | reverse complement strand
ATCATATACGGGTTCATCCCCATACCATATCCTGTTCAGAGTCAGCCTTAGAGATTTTCTTCTAAAGTCGGATCACTCACCGCCCATACCTCCCATTCCCATCATATATGGTATACCTAATCCTCCAGCGTAGTAAGGACTCATCATCTGTTCCATCAGCACTTCTGTAACAATTCGCAGAATTACTTACCCCGCCGCCGCCATACATTGAATATGGACTCCAATAATTACCAAACATGTGCTGTCTTCAGGGTCAATTGAATGCGATGGAGATCTCTTGTGTCGGTATCGAAACTGATTGTTGAAGTGTAACAGTAAGATGAGTGAATGAAGGGATCCAAGGCGTTCGGGACAAGAGTCGCCAGTGGATCGACCCGTATGTAAATACGAAACGAGCTAAATCGACGCTCCAATAGCTGAAGAGGCCTTAGCCACTTCGAATGTATCAGTGTAAGCTAGTCTAGTAAGAAAGTCAGCAAGACGCGAATGGTTAAAACATAGTGGGAGAAGAAGAGAAGAAACTCTCCAGAATTGGGATGAGTCGCGACGTCATGAGACCAGTACAGAAGTCAAGTGACATGCTATCGCCATGTTCTTTGTGATATGAACAAAGGAGGGATATTCGATGACCTGCCTTGTATAGGTATAGGAGAACGGGCACAAAGGATGTCGTACAAGCTCTTGTTCGTCCGTTTAGGCAGTTTGAGATGCGTTAGTAATAGACTTGAAGATGGAAAGATGAGCGAGTCAAGTTAGAAATCAATCTTCACTTTAGTATACAAGTATATGTCTGGACGAGACAATGAAGGCTTTGATCAGATGATGTTCAGAAAAGAGGTTACCGCGTTTTGATGACGAAACAAGGGGGAAATGTCTGATGAATTCGAATTTCCTGACATCAGCTGTATGCTTCTCCATGCAAACATCAAAACCCTAGTCCAGTCTCATTCCGCCTGCAGCATCCTTGTTTTCCCTTGGATCCCTGGTCATACACCGCTGCAGCAGGTAGACAAACACCGCGACTCCTCCTACGACCGTCAAAAGTGCGAATACTGGATTGTCTTCGCCAAGATGCTGCCTCACATTAGTATCACTGTTGATCGTCCGAAAATACACTTACACTTAGGCTGATCAAGGTCAATGTCGCACTTCGGGATCCCCATGCTAGGGTTGATTCTATTCGCTTCGGTCTCAAAAAATGCTGATAAAAGCCTTCGAGGACCGAGAAAATCTCTGCGCCATCAAATGACAGTTTCTTTCCCTCAATCGTAGTATCGTAGTATTCCGACATCTGTTCTGAGGTCAATGGTATTCCAAAGTAATGAGTGATTACTTACAGGTGGGTCAATTACCACCACGGCAGGTAGATTCTTCTTCTTGATCCCGTATGATTGCCTGACCCATCCCGATCTTTTCTCCGCATCTACCCAGACAAATCGGATTGGCTGGGAGAAATGCCTTCCACCCCTTTTCCAAGCCTTAGCTGTTTGCAGGAACTTTACCCTTTCTTTCTCCCCGTCAGAACCTTTGTGCAATGCCCCCAAAACCACCACAGCCCGATCCTCTGCTTTCATGATAGCGGCGTGGTTGGCCGATGTCAATTCCACTAGAGTAGGATATCGATTGACCGCAATGAAACGCTCCAACTGCTGCTTTTCAGCTGGGAATGATATCGTGCCGATTGGGTGACGTTCATGCGACGAGAAAGCGAGAAGAACAGAAGTTGGCGGTGGATTGGCGATCGAGAGGTTTGCATATAAAAGAGGATCCATAGAGGTAAAGGTCGCAACCGAACCGGATAAGGGTTTGAGTACGGCTTTGACGGATTCCTGAGAAGCGGTTAGTATAGACGTAGTGCAGATATCTTCATACATACCAGATCATTTGCATCCGTGTGGAAGTTTTGCAGGTATAGGAAAAAGGCATCCTCAGACTGGACGATCTCGTTGAAATCATCCAACTTGATCGATTGCATCGCAGCTCTGTGAGAAAGTCAAAACTGATCAAATAGGTACTGATCGAAAGCACTCACAGATTGGCGTTGGACAAAGCGAACTTCTTCATAGCATCAACTGATCTCGCCAAAATGTATTCTTTCTGTGTATCCTTGTTTATCCTGTCATTGATCAGCTGAGACTGCATCATGATAGACGCTGTACCCACATCTTCAACGTCGGATAGCCCCTTATACCCTGATCCCGACATAGCTGTTTGTGCTCATCACAATTGACAGCAGCCACATTGACTTTGCCCATAAGTGCTTTCGCTAGCTGCTCGTAGACTGCCTAGGTCAGTTTGGGACAAATGGAACTGGAGGTGCTTTACTTGGGCGGAGTTTCTTGCAGCTAAGTATTGTCAGCACATCCCCTAGTCTACAACGACTTCCACTTACTGTCCGCACCATGGCGCAAAGAACTCCATGAATACAGGTCCTTCTGCCTTCAAAGTCTCGAAATTCTTATGATCAACTTCGATGATTTCTCCCTTGGGATTCGGCCTCCTTGATCCTGCCGGAACCTCCTCTGTTTCCTGAGCTGGACCTTTCAGATTCCTAGCATATAGTTTCGACTGTTCTTCGATGAAATCTGATAGATCTTGGTGTGATCGATCACCTGAATAGTTGGGCAATGGGTTCCCGTCCGAATAGCTAAACGGTCAACTTCTTGTCTTTCTGCTTGATTTGCTCAGAGCTTACAGCATCAATTGGGGATCTGAGTGGTATAAGTTCAATCTGCTGAATCATAGGGCGATCAACTTACAAAACTTGACACCATTCGAATTACACAAGTCTGGTCGAGATTTAGCGTCATCCGTCGTTCGAGGATCCCCTCTCACCTCCTTGTGCCAGACAGTTCACTTGAGCCATATGGAATCCTGCTAATCTCTCCAGGTGTTGTTTCTCCTTCGCAAGCTGAGTCCAAGTCGGTGCAAATGCTCGACAGTGACTGCCTGCCTCTGTTAGCATAGCTCAGCTCATGTTTGTCATGATCGCAAGAATGCTCATCCAGCATCATGTCGGAAAAGACCTCACATTTGGGTGAATAATGCTCAACTAGCCTGATCACAGTCAGCGACTCTGCGTGAGGTATCCATGTCATTACATACCAGAGACCCCTCGATGTGCTAGCCTTGAAATTCTCTTCTGTCAACTGTCTCAAATCCGTGTCTTCCGTAGGTGAAGCGGCGTTGACCCGTAGAGCGAAAGCCAGCGAGAACAAGAATAATTGATGAATCCGCATCTTGGCTAGACCTATGCAACGCAAGATTTCTTATCCTCACGATACGTAGTACAGAACTGTAGTCTTCCCTCTTCGATAGGGAGCGGACAAATAGGTGAAAATGAATAGATAAGTAGGGAAGAAGGATATTGACAAGTCGGTAATGACGCATAAGTACTATCTTCCTCTGTTTTGTTATTATACCTTCAGCCATCCACCTTTCATCTTCATCCCTTGCATCTCAAACTACCTACAGGACATCATGAACATCCTTGTGAGTAGCTGACGCAATGTCTCATGCATGGATCGACCATTTCGACAGCTACTGACGCGACATCCAGGATACATTATTCGGCCGTTCGACGACGCCTGCAGAACGACTGCGTCAACATCAAAGGTCATTGCAAAAGGCTCAAAGAGAGTTAGAGAGGGAAGGGACAAAGTTAGAAGGTCAAGAGAAGAAGACTATGATGGATATCAAGAAGAATGCAAAGGCGGGAAACATGGTGAGTGTAACCCCGTCCTGCTATAGGGTATCATCGACCGTATAACTCATCTCAACCGTAGAATGCCTGTAAGATCCTAGCGAAAGATCTTGTTCGAACAAGGAGATACATTCAGAAGTTTACACAGATGAGAGTCCAGCTACAAGCGGTATCACTGCGAATGCAGACTTTGAGGAGTAATGAGCAGATGGCTTCAGCTATGAAGGGTGCTACAAGGGTAGGTCTAAATTAGAGAGTTCTCATTCTGCATAAACCACGCTAACGTATATAAGGCTATGGGACAAATGAACCGAAGTTTGAACCTTCCTCAAGTGAGTTATCCTAAACTATTACCGGTCATGACGATCACAGCTGATGAGATGTAGATCCAGAAGATCATGAACGATTTCGAGAAGGAATCATCCACCATGGACATGAAAGAGGAGATGATGTCGGATGCTGTAGATGATGCTATGGAAGGAGAAGACGAGGGTGAAGGAGAAGAAGCCGAGGGGGACAAGATCTTGAAAGAGGTGCTTGACGAGATCGGAATGAACATGAACGATTCGGTAAGTCTCCTATATCGCCTCTCGCTGCGCGTCTGCGGTGACATGATGACATACACTGACACCTTCAGCTCGCTTCTGCCCCTACTGTCAACCCACTTGCCAATGAACCCGTCGCCAACACTCGAGTCGCTGTCGCCGAAGGTCTCACTTCGTCTCCTGTAGCACCGACATCTGGCGGTGGAGGCGGTGGACCAATGAACGCGGAAGAAGCAGATCTGCAGAAGAGGCTGGACGCTCTCAGAAGAGACTAGATTCGAGCAGGACGCGTGGGTTACGGGAGCCACTCAGGGTTATCAACCAATGAACTTGTTGTAAGACCAGTATGTCAAACGTGAGACTTTGATTACCAGGAACACACACTCTTGTTCATTTTCACTCGTTTCATAGTTCGGTATCAGAGCAGGGGTTCCCGACCACACTGAACATCTCACAGCCTTCCGTTTAGGACCCGGATAGGCCTCTTCGCAGGTGTGAGGACCTCCGTTCCATGGTTGCTGCGTGTGAGCAGTCACTTGAAGGCCGAAACATGCGCGCTGGGTTTCAAAAGTTGGCAGTGATGTATGAAGATTACGACCGGGATGACTATTCAATCCAAACGTGCTAACAGAACTTGTACGAAGGATACATGGCTTCTCTTAGAGGGATCACTGATGTGGACTTGGTTATCCACGCCTTGCTTTATGACGAGTCGCAGGTCGCTTTTTTTCCGGGATCTGCGAAATCAGCCCTCTACATTGATCGCGGTATAATCGAAGCTTACATGTTGCGGACATGATCGCTATGAACTTCTCAGCAATGACTTCCCAATCCGCCTCCAGAACATCGGCGTACAATGCGGTTCGTTGTGCTCGCATCAAGGCCAGGGCATACTCGGGCGGTATGCGGGTATATTCTTCAATAGTGAGCCAGGTGATATCGAGCGGGCTCATGCTTTGAGCTCTCTTGTGGAGAACATCGGAATCCTCACTTCGTAAAAAGGTGTTTTTGTCCGAGGACACCAATATTCGCTTTTTAGGCCCGAAAATCTCGATTATGTTAGCGCATCTTTCGATATCTTGGAGATACGCAGCGCTAAGGAAGAGGTAGTAGCCCATATATCCCGACTCCTTATCGTTTGTCCAATGCTGTACTATAGACCTTACAAGCTGAAGTGCGACGAAACATTCATATTTTTGGAGGAATTTGATGACACTTGGTATGCGAAATCGATCTTGCATCGAGAATTGTGAGGAGGAGACGCCATGAATGAGATCCAGGAAGATACGAACAGAACGAGAATCTTCTATCTCGGAGTCGGTAAATCGGATTTCAGGCGAGTGTCTTGGATGATCACGAGAACCAATGAGGTTGCGAAAGACTACGCTACTGCTGTTAGTGGACCCGGATTACATTCTAGTCAGATAATCATCACTCACCCGGATGCTTGTAACTGATATCTATGAACCCTGAAAGCCATACCACTAGACGAGATCAAAGTGAAGTCTGCGTCAGCGCACTGATAATTATGATTCATAGGTCCTTTGGCGTCTGGCGCTTTTGACTTGGACTCCTTATTGTCCTGGGTACGTATCGGAGGCATGTCTGTCGCTTTTCGTGATGCCAGCTGCGAGATATATATGTAGGGGAATATTCGTGGGAAGAGAAAGAATACATAAGCTGACAAGAGAAAGAATGAAGAGGGATTGATGGGTGAGTTTCAAGGGGAAGGCACAGTTCGCCACTGGGTGGCAACGCTGTTTGACCTCATCCAGTTCAGCCTGGGCGGTTTCTTTCCGCTCAAGAGGACGATGATGGACATCGTAATATGCGACGGTTGGAATATCGGAGAGAAGCACGGATACCAGGATGCTCACAACGATACACTGTTTCCCTTCCCGGCTCACACGACGACCGAACGCTCTTCAACGATGTGCCTCCCGATCATTCCTTATTTGCACACGACTCGAGTTCAAAGACTGTATGATCTCGTACTGTTTCCCGTCCCGGTTGTTTTCCCCTCTTTCAGTTGTCATGTCTGACACAAGACCAGGCTGATGGTGACACAGAAAAAGTAAGTTCACTGGACCAAATGATACAGGAATTCGCCTGAAGTCAGCAAGGGCAATTCCCAGTTTCCTTCCGCTGAACATAATCAGCAAGTACCTATCTATCCTGGAGTGAATAGGGTTATATGGTATAATAGTGACGTATTCTGTGGACTGACCCACCCCATCGTTAATGGCGTATGAAAAAGGTTAAATTGGATTGTTACTAGGATATACATATACAGGCTGAAAAGCCTTCACGATTCATCGCTCTTACCGGTGAATTCATCTGGAAACATCTCGTAAGGATCTGCGAAGTCGATTGTATCAGACAGGCAAGTATGCAGCAAGTCCGTCGAGCTAGGTGCGAATTGTTTCCGCGAGGACAATTACAGATGTGATGCTAGACGGCGTGTGAGAGCAAGAGGTACTCATAAGCCAAATAGCCTCTTTATTCCGTTCTGCGGAGGCTCGATACTCGTAGCAAGTTTGAGTGCCTTGACCCCTTTCTCTACGCAGTAGATGGACTCACATCATGGCTTGATTGCGATTGCACTACTCATATGACGTTCCTTCTCCAACCTCCTTCCGCATCTGAAATTCATAGCCAAGTAATATCCGTAATTCAATTGTGGGTAAGATCCTGACGTCCTAGGGTTTCATCGGTGGACCGACATTTGGGCTCCAGCCTAAAATCTGCTGCGAGCGAGGAACTGGGCAGGCCAATCATGATGGACGGGAAGAGGAGTGAATCGGTTAACGACTGATGTTGTTTCACATAACCATTCTTGAAGACATCCCGATGCAGGCAAGCCTTGGCAGACACTTGTCTTTGACAAATATGGTTCGTCGCCGCCTTCTAATCTAGTGGATCTACGACTATCGGCGCCGGTCTCAATGGATCGCAATCTCACTCACTCATCATGATGACCATGAATTTTTCCGCTATCCTGTTCCAATCCTCACTGTAGGTATCCACATCCAATCCCATCTGAGCTTTCCAAAGTCCGTTCAAGAATCTAGACGGTATTCTGACCAAAACCGCTTCATTCCCGACCGACATGTCAAAAGCGCTTTCCATCCTTGGATAGCCTCTGATCCCCATTTCCGTCCGTTCTTCCTCTCCCAACGAATTGAAGATCTTACTCCAAGATTCACTCCCTCCATTCCGTATAGCCAGACTGCAAATGTGGACACTGGAAAGTTGAGCTGCAGCGATGAAGATGAATAGTTTACCGAGACAACTGTCGTCATTGGCTAATTCCCGTAATGTTGATTTGAGTTTGAGAAGAGGTTGATCAAATTCGTACTTCTGAAGTAAGAGTATGAGGGCGCGGAAGTACCATAGCGTAATGAGATCTCGAGGTAGAGGGTGATCATGCAGTAGCTGGATGAGAAGATGAATGATAGTCGAGTTCTCAATTTTGGGGTCATTCAACGATATCTGGTCGGACTTTTGGAGGATTTCCGCAAGAATCCCACTATACCTCAATCAGCTTCAAGCGGCTCGAATAACCAAGATCATGGCAAATTATTGCCGTGAAGATCTTGAGTTTGGCGAAGAGGGATATCAGAAAAGCCAGCCATCAACATACCTAGATGAGATCAACAAATCCCGGTCAACGGTGAACTTTTCACCGGTGCTTGTGATCAACACGTTCTTTTTTTTAATGATACGGCGACCACCGAGATCTATACAAGGTTATGCGTCGGCAGCGTCAGCTCACAGATATGCGAATCGTTGTGTTGTTGGGGGATGTGGGAAGAGGAGACAATAGTCAATGGTGATCAGCTGTAATTCAGACGACGCGTTAGGGTTGTGCTCGATCAATCGGGCCGGAACCACCATTTTGCGTTGGTGTCAAACTGTGAACGATACCATAGGAATACAATCAGACTCAGAAACATACTTCAAACTGAACGGAGGGATCTGTCCAAGATGTATGCATCGCCTAGTTTAGCTTTTCGACCATGTCTCGATGTCATGCGTACTAGCAGCGAGCAAGATGTATATCGGTATTGACCACAGTCCAACTACAAAGTTTCGCAAGTGGTGGTGATAGACACCATCACGATCGCACTTCATACACAAACGAATGAGAGACAGCCAAACTCTGAGCGCGATTGTATGCATGCCTCCAGGATGGGAACTGCTCAATTCTACAGTATCGATCATACCATGAAACACAACGCTAGTGGAGCTATCAGCATCACCTTGCTGACCGTTGTAATTTTTCGGACAGGAACAGGGCTCATGCCTCCCCAATAGGTATGGTGTAGCTGGAACAACTGTGATGTGCATAATGGTATAAGAGCATATACATTGCATACGCAATATTGTAGCATGACACGTTCCATAGCTTCTCCGGTTCAGGCTGAACACCGACCATGGCCACTGCTCAAAGCTCATTTCCTGATAGCTGAAAAATCAGATGATCGCTCTCG
This sequence comes from Cryptococcus sp. GC_Crypt_4, assembly GCA_026538345.1. Classification (NCBI taxonomy): domain Eukaryota; kingdom Fungi; phylum Basidiomycota; class Tremellomycetes; order Tremellales; family Cryptococcaceae; genus Cryptococcus; species Cryptococcus sp. GC_Crypt_4. The sequence continues at coordinate 10,096 of JALPCA010000173.1, read as the reverse complement.
TTACACAACTCACTGCGCAACGTGATACTGCGCAACGTGATACAATGGTAAAATTCATCCGCAACGATATCCCAACTACCCATGCTGGTCTTGTCAATTGGGATTACCTTGTTCGCACGGGATAGCGCTACCAAGTATTTCAGTGGCAGCGATGCAATGATCCCTTCGGAAAGACCAGTAATATCGAACAAGTGCGATTCACCTGCTGACTGCTGGAGGGTGACAGTTCTCGCACCGTTATTGTTCGCATCCCACTGGTGAGTGCCACCGATCTTGATCATATGCTGGCACAATTTTGGATCATCCAGGTGAGCTCCCAGAATAAAGGCAGACATAGAACGTTTTGGATCTTGACTGACCAATTCGTACATGGTGGCGCGCACAAACGAGCACAAGATTTTGCATTCGTATTTGAGAAGGAACTTGATGAGACCCAACCATTCGAAATATTTGAGAGTCTTATTGTTGTCTGGCAATTGTGCATGATAAGCCAGATCACAAAACCTTTTGACGACTTGACCCGTCTCGAATTCGGTATCGCAGAGCTCCATTGTCGGTCCAAGGGGAACGGTATTCGCGCCAATATCAAGCATCGATCGAAAAACTGTACTGGACGGAGGTCAGGACCATTTAGGAAAGATACAGGTTCATTAGCCTACCTGTGAGCCATTAGGTAGTGAGAATCGATAAGAAACTCAATTCCATCACTTGAAACCAATGCGAAGTTTCCATGTTGATAGTCGCGATTGAAATCGTCCAGCTCGTTACCGGAGACTGTGCTTGTAGAAGGGTTCTTACGTTTGTTGGATGCCATGTTCTTCAGATGAGCGAGGATTACAAGCTAATGAGTAAAAGTCAGAAAGAAAGGTGTGTGATGCTCGTCAGCCATGTAGGATTATTGTTTCTTAGCGACATAGCCCTCACTTTTGTACCTTGGCGACAAGCTCCTTGGATACATACACTGGCTGACACTCGCGTGCAAGTGCTTAGTATCAGAGAGAAATCAATATCAAGGGAAACCGGTCATCAGAGGTGTGATCACAAGCTCCAGCCCAAGATCAATGGCGCGTAATCTCGATACATGCGCCAGGACTCGAGATTGATCCAAGATACTTGAGCCACCTGTGTTTCTCTCAATCGTCCACCCCCCTTGAGTTTATCAAGAAACCACGACACACTGGTGTTTACAGAGATCAGCTCTTATCGGCTATGATGTCAGTGAATTGCGCTTTCCCTCTACTTACGTAGAGTTAACAAACGATGAAATTCGTCTGCAACTCTGTCCCAATCAGCCTGACGAGGTTTTGTCTTGGGTAAAACCCGGTTTGAGCGGCATAGCGCTGATACATAACGGATAGGAAGCGGTTGAATGTCTTGCTGTGCGAGACCGGTAATATCGAAAACATTCGCCTGGGGTATTCTTTCCTGTAATGTCTGATCGTCCACTTTATTCGGATTAACGGTCCAAATGCGTGTCCCTCCTCTTTTGATTACCTGACGACATAATTCGGGATCGTCCAAGTGAGCTCCTAATACGAAGATGTCCATACATCGGTTCACCTTCAAGCTAGCGGTAGTGTAAAGCGAGGCCCGAACGAGTGAGATCAAGATCCCACATTCGTACTTTTTCAAGAATTTGATCGGTCCTACCCAGTTTGCATAATACAATTCTTCATCCTCGTGAGGGCCTTTAGAATGGTGTACCAAGTCACAGAACCTGTTGACGGCCTTTGCAGTCTCGAACTCGGCATCGCACAATTCGATCTTTGGGGCAAGCGACAGTGCATCGTTGCCCATTTCCAGCATTGATCTGAATACTGGGCTACGCCAAATGTCAGCTTAATACAGCAGCTTTATATCTCCCTGATTACCTACCTGTGAGTCATCAAATAGTGAGAGTCGATGCGAAATTCTAGCCCATCGCTCGAGATAAGAGCGAAGTTCCCATGTTGATAATCGCGATTCAGATCGTTGATTTTCTTAACCGCTTTACCGGCAGCCATCTTATGCGCCATCGTCTTGGGCATAGTGGTTGAGGTTGAGGTGAAATATAAGTGAGGACGAACAGAGTGGATGAATGATAGTTGAATAAAAGAAAGCATTCATCGTCAGCCAGCATGACTCATTGCGCTTTGACGACAGTTTCTTGACAACTGTTCCTTGACGACTGTTTCCTTGGATACATGTACTAGATGTCATGTGGCTACAGCATGATATAAACCTGAAGGACATGAACTAATGGAACAACTAGGGAAGAAGGAAAATAAGAAAAATACAACCTAGAACCAACCCGCTAGACGCCATACAATCGGTGTATGCTCCAATGCCCCTCTTATCACACTTCTCACCAATCCTACATTCCTCTTCTGCTCTTCAATCGTTCCTACATATTCCAACTTCCAATCTGGTATGTAACTCCTCCCTGGGACCCATTTCCAGCTTTGTGGTTCTTTCCAAGCTAGATGCATAATCAATCGTCTATTGTCGTTTAATGGTGTGGAAGTAAGGGACGATTGTCGAGTGATAGAAGTGAACAGCGACAATGAGAGATCCGCTGATTGCGTTTTCGATTTTTCTGATAATTGTCGTGGGATATATGGTCGTCGAGCAGTGTATGGAGGGATGTAAACCTGGTGTGATGTAGATGATGTAGAGCTTGGAGCCTTCTTATCTCTATGGTCATCTTCAGAGATGACGTCTGGAAGAGGTGACGGTGACCTAGATCTCGAGCTTGTAGGCGATAGTTGATCTTCCTTCTCGTGAGACACCTCGTTCAGCTGATTGGATCAGCTATGATCGACGTAAAGAAGTCACACTCACCACTGGTGAACTCACCACTGGCTCCTCCTCACGCCCGATCTGGGGCAAATCCGTTGTCGATCGGCTAGGAGTAACTAGCAAAGCCTTTTTAGTCGTTCTTGATGAGCCTGGAGCAGTTTGACCCTGACATGATCAGCTGTAAATCGTGTAATGCCAGTTACTGCCTTACCAAGCTATCCGCGCTACCCTCTAAGTCCCTCTTCATTGGTGTGACCGAGTTAGAATGTTCCTGCCCTGAAATGCTATCCTCCACAATATTCGAAAGATCTTCCTTTCCTCTGTTGCCCACACTTCCATTCTCCGTACTTGGCTGGACGGCTATGTCCTCTTCTTCTACGGCGAATGGGTCGTCCTTACCCTCTGCTTCGGTTTTAGCTCTTACATCAATCGTCCCTTTCTTCACCATATCGTCTAGCTGTGCAGCCATGATAGAATCCTCCTTATCTGAGACTACCTCTTGTGGTCCACTTGACCTCGGTCTCGACGTGGTAGGACCGACTGGTCTGCCTGGCGATGTCCAAAGTCCAGCTGCAGCTCTTACTTCTGCGCTTGCACTTCGATTTGCAGGCGACTTCTCGGGTAACGATCTTGATATATCATTATCGGACTCGGAAGAGTCCATCGCCGCGGAGACATGTGCTGCAGGCGGCATAAATGAGATTCCCCTTCCAGCGGGGTTGCGAACGACGGTGGGAGCAGTTATTGAATGTACGGATTCTTGTCGAGTATCAATGGAGAAAGAAGGTCGACGAGTGTGATGATCTGAGACAGATTGACGGATAGGTGAAAGTGAGGATCTGGTATTCTCTCTGTCTGGCCGTTCTGGTGTGTTGGAAGAAGGCTTATGGGCGATAGCGAAGAGGGACGCCGCGGCGTCATCAATCAAAGGTGGAGTGATGGACTCGGTCTTACTGCTGCTCCATCAGTCAGCAAGCACGATCACGAGGGGAATGCGAATAAAACTTACAGGTGCTTGTAGCTCACACTATCTCCCGATTCGCTTCTCTTATGACCTAAGATCTCAGGTCGCACTTCTTCCTCTTTCGCTACCATCTCACTCTTTACCTCCTCCCGCAACGGAGTACTTGGCAGAGCACTCACATCCACCGAGCTCGTCGCAACCGTCCCGGCAAGTGGTGTCGACAGGATCAAAGAAGGAGGTTTGACATCAGATGACGCTGTATTTCCATCCTTGCTCTTATCTCGTCTCTTATTCTTCCCCGATCCGTTTCGTTTGGGCATAGCGAGTGTAGAGTCGATCCACGGGGATCCTTCTTCTGAGGCTGAGCGAGAACGGTGGTGCGAAGTAAGTCTAGGTGGAGGTGTTACAGGTGGAGAGGTGAAAGAAGAAGATTGGGTATCGAAATCGGGTATAGAAGGGAAGAAGTAATAGTTCTCGATGGTGGAATGGTCCAATTGGATTAATGAGATCTGAAGCTACTGACTCTTCTAGGAAGGAGCCAATACTATGGACTGGACTGATATCAAAGGTGAAAGATGAGATGAAGATAGGAGATTGGGGAGTTTTGTCTTATATCATCAAACTCGGACAATCGTCACGTCATAATCATCTCAAAGGAAAGATCTGGTGGCGACGATCAAACGTTTACGATAACTTAACTTGGAGTATGCATAATCTTGAGCAAGAGAGAGAATATCATTATGATCTGACGGTTCAAAACATCCCTCGTTTCTTCATACTAGGCAGATTATGCTGCATCCATCTTGCAGAGTGTCGAACACGGTCGAAGTCTTCTCTCCTAGCTCCAACATGCTGGGCGATATCCGCCCAATCTCGGAACTTCGGACCACGGATCTGATCCATGAGTGTTCTCCCGTCTCCGAGGAGAAGTCCTGATGTGTCAATTTGATCATCGACCAGTGATAACACTCACGAAGGATGTTACCCAGTACATCCCTACTTAGAGTCGTTGATCCCGACCCTCTTCCACCTCTTCCTTCCTGTTTACAATCACAACCACATTTCGAACATACACCTTCCATCTCTCGCAGTGGTGTGGAATCTCCCTCCTCATCCTCCTCCTCCACCTTGATCACCTCGATCGTTCTTTTCTTCTTCTCGGGAGATGACATTCCGACGATCTCGAAGTCCTCGTCCTCATCGTCTGCAACATGTCGTTTGAGCGTAGGTCGATCCGCTGCTAGATCGATGTGCTCATCATACTGATACCGATTGCTCTGAGACGAGAGTTGAATTGCCGAGGAAGACGACGCTTTTGATGGATCGACCTATCGAATATGAGCTGTGAGTAGCTACCACATCAGAAACTCACCAAAGTCAACGCTCTCACCCGTTCTACACCCGTACAAACAATCTCATCATCTTCCTCATCTAACTCATCCATTTCCATTTCTAAAGAACTCTTCAGCGAGAAAATGTCTTGTTTCATACTGCCGAATGTTTCCAACTCCGATTCTCCTTCTGACTCAAGATCCAAAAACAGAGGCTCCTGTTTCGCTTTGCTGATCTTGTTAGCCTGGGTCTCTGCTGACGCCTCGCTGGAGACAGGACCACCTGGATTCTGATACGAAGTTGGAGGAGAGTCTGATATATGAGAATTATGGCTGACGTTACCACCTTCGCTCGATCTGTTGGTTTCGTGCATGAACGTTCCCTTCACAACCTGGCTTCGTGATATCTCTTCCAGATCAGCTATTCGAGTTGTAACATCGTTGAGAGGAGGAGAATCCAAGTGGATGAGGGTCTCCTTAGGCGAAAAGTATGGCACTTTCGGTGGTGAAGCAACGTTGATAAGAGACGAAAGCTCGAGCTCCGGCGTTGTGTATCTTCTGCTTGACGACCTGTACTCATCTGTCTGAGTACTTCTTGTAGGTGATAACGGTGTAGATGATCGAAGTTCCCCATACCTTGAGGTCTTCGAGATGTCTATAACGTCATCAATCGGTCGAGTAGGAGGAGGGGTAGGAGGTAAAGTCGAGCGAGACTTTGTTGGTGTAGAGGCTGATTGTGACATGGAGGTGGTCTTTTGTTCCGAGGGAGTATGTTGATAGAAAGACAGTCTAGGTATTGTAAATGTGGTTAGAGTGGAATGACACTCGATGATTCAAGACGATCATTTGATGGAATCCGTTGCTAAGCAAAAGCAACGGTGGCGGCCGATCTTGTCTTCGTCCGGAAAAAGGGGGATTACCTCGTGGTTTTGGTTGGCAACCTGGTGAACCATCTCCTTTGTAGATTCGAGCCATGAGAGTTGATGGATGTACAGGATTTTTTTCACCGTTACACGGTTCAACGCTCTCAGACTCTCCGTTTGTATTCCTCGATGGACTTAGCTACCACTTTCACCTTTGCCACCGGACAAATCTCGTCCGGGGGGTTTGCCGCTCGGATCTTCATCCTTCACTCCATCTTTCTCACTCTCATCCTTCGACTCGTTTTTCGGTAGATCCAACGTTTCATCACTCTCATGACCGCCAATGACAGCCATGTTTCTCATCTCATATCCGACCTACTTTCAACTTCTGCTCACACTTACTCGACTAGTACGATTGTACCTGAAGCGGGTTCCACTTACCCTTACATTCTTTCAAAATGATCTGTCTCATACGCCTGCCTCCTAAAATCGACTGGCTCAGTTGCATATCCTAGTTGGGTTCATTTTCGAGTCGGATCTCTTCAATATGCTTATAAAAAGCGAGATGCTATTCTCATTCTGTTCTTCATCAAATCTCTTCTACAAAACGAAAACACTATCACCTTGACCTCACCACTCCTTCTGCTGACTCGACAGAGGTTACCCTGCATGTGAGTGGCTCGAAGGACCATCGCGTATTTAGAAGCTGAACGTTGCGTAGACAACCACTACTCGCGTCCATCTTCCCTTGGTGCTCAACATCGCCATCAACCCGTACCCTCGACGTGTCGCTCTAGGAAACTCCGTAAGAGCACGACTTCTTCTTCACCTTCCTGTATGATCACTAACATGTCAGTTCTACACCCTCGCCACAATGATCTTCACATCCGTCCGACCCTACTTTCCCAAACCTCCCGCTAGCGGATGGAGCAGCGCGCGAACCCAAAGCGATTTCAAATCCAATCGTCGTGACGACTCGTTTAAACGACACCGAACTCCCAAACGACCCAAACATCAAAGACCTATCCGACAGTACACTAAACGTCGACCTAGACCAGTGCCTATTGAATGGGTACCCATCGTACGTGGAAGCTACGACGCGCCTCCCAAACCAACTAAGCTCGTCAAGTTCAAGAAACTCATCGACAAAAAGGTCACGAAATGGACGGGATACGCTTTTGGTGTGGTTCGTCCCGAGTTTATGAAAAAGGGTTTGGTCAAAGAGGACAGCAAGGAGAAAGTCGGGCTTTTACCGTATGTCGCTCCGAACAAGCTCAACAACATGGAGAAATACAAAAGAAACGCCAATAGAAAGGCCGATAAATGCAAGGAAGTCTGGTATAACTTGACTCATCCCCAACCTATTTGCGAAGACGACTTTCAACCTTGGTATGAGAGATTTACAGGTGGATGCAAGGGATGCCAAGTTCAGAAGAGGGACGGCAAGGGCGAAAAGGAGATGATTTAGACTTCGTTCCACTCTTTGTAGCATTTTTGTTTCTGCATGATTATACCTAGGCAGTCATCTGCTCATATATACACAATGCATGCTGGCCGTTACCAGATAGGATCCACAGTTGATTCTATGTACATCTGACATCCCTTTTCCATAGTACTCTACTCGAAATCCGTGTTCTAACCATTTCGGTTCCATCCATATTCCAGCCTTGCTTCCTTTACCCGTTCTTATCCGAGACCATCATCCTTCTTGAGGGGGTCTCATCAACTCGTTGACGATGAATCTGCAGATTCTCAGCTCCACCTCCCTCGACACGTCGACACCCGGCTTTGAAGTGACCTCCATCTTCCAATCATCCTTGAGATTCGTGAACCAAGCTCCTCCTTCACTCTTTAGGAACTCCTTTAGTCCGTCGGGATTCAAAAGGGTCGTTTGATGAGGTACATCGGGAAACTTATCTCGATCACCCAGGACCACGGCTGCTTCCGCTTCAGTTCGACCGTTCTTGTAGATTATAAGGGCATATCCGAAAGGTCGACCTTTGCCTCCCATCGTGAATAGTTCGCCGTCGTATTTTTCGACAATTGCGGATCTCGTCTTTTCGTTGAGAGTGACGGGCATCACGTCTGGACTGGCTTTGACGATACCGATGATACGTACAGATAGAACGAATGAGAGGAGATATGCGAATGTCCAACAATTTCTCTGATACATGTTGTATTCGCCTAATCCTTTAATAATGGTTTTGATGGCTTTACAGGTATTTTCGATAGTCGGTCCAGAGTTGCCCAAGTCCCTTTCCGCAGCAATCCTGGCTTCTCTTCCTGCTATCTCCTTATCATGTCTCTTGAGGTATTCAGCGTGTGTAAAGATCTTCACTGTATGTGCACCGTTCACATCATCCAGGTTGATACAATTGGCGGTACGATCGATACACCCTTGAACAGTATCCCATGGCTTGAAGTCTCCATAACGTTCCAACATCAGGTAGAACTCTATTACACCGTGTCGTGGGTGTTGACAAGTCTTGTATCTACAAATGATCCACTCGTGAACTACTACCGGTTGGGTATCGACCATTCGAGTGATGTGAATGAGCCTGGACTTTTTAGCCAATAACGAATTGTCGATTAAATCTTGGTAAAGCTCGTTGATATCTTTAAATTCAGCCCGAGAAGGACCGCCAGTCAGAATATCATCGATTCGAGAGGGAGAAGCCATTCTAGGTGGATGCAGTAGACGAAAAGTGAGATACTGAGAGTATTGATGAAACGGTAACACCTGATGGCTAAATGTCGGGTGCCTGAAACCCTGAACAACGTTTGTTTCATGTTACCACGGCTTCATGACGAGTCGTCAAGACCGCTCTAGATAGTATCCGCCTTGCGTACAGTATACAGATGAGATTCCTCCTTCTCGTTGTCCATGGCGAGATGATGCAGCCAGCCTCGATGGTTCTGCTTAGGTCTGAGGGATGTGTGGATAGGGACCGATGAAGCAAGTGGCACCTTACTTAATGCCTGAGTGGGTGATAGCATGGCTCGAGGTACACGTTTTTCATCACATTTGGCAGGCTAAGGGATAGTCAACACGATTTTACGAGAACTCACCGGGAGCCATCCCCGTCAGAAGCTTGCTGGGCTCATCAATGCCTCATTCAATCAGTGTGGCAATACCTAAGGTCGAACTGTCTCAGTATGCATGTTCTCTAGAGTAAAAAGGTGATGAACAGCCACCACATGTGCAAGCAAGATCGGCCGGCCTGTACGCTTGTGCTCCTCACAATCACATAGTCGCCGTTGTCCTTCCTTGACACCGTACGATTAAGAAACTCCCGGCGGAAAGGGCCCCGGTAAGTTTAGGTTTTGGGGGTTAACGGAACCAAAATTCGGTTAAGCCAATGCCGCTAAGGGAATCGTCCTCTGAACTTCCCTTTGCCGCAAATCAGACGTCACCTGGGAGATTTCTTTCTTCCTTCTTCTCTTTGTTATACAGTGTATATTGCTTTCACAAGTGTATACACACCTCGTACAGACCCGACTAGAAACTAATTGTGAGTACTACCCTCGGACTTACCATTCAAAGGAACCTTTGACACGCCGCAACGGTTCTTCCCCGTGGTGTCTCCATCAATCCGTTACCGCATCCATCACAGATCCTCCCTTTGTTTGAGCTATCCCCTTGGAGATACATCAACTTCATCATGGTTCAACTCAATCTTTGCCAATCCTTTTTCTTCTGATCATTCACATTGCCATCTCCACTCCTATCATCACCTCCCCTGTCGAGCTCCACTAACACAATGCAGTCCCTCACTCCACTCACATCTATAAAAATGGCCGACTCATCCGCTCAACCCACCCCTGGTGCTCTCGCCGATAAACTCGCACAAATACATACCTCTCCTCAAGGATCCATACGTTCAGGACCACCTACTCCAACTGCTGTCCTTGACAACGGGACAAACATCGGTTCAGCAAGTGGTAGAAAGCCAAGTGTCGGAAACAAAGGTGCTAGTTTCTCCATGGAGAGACGTACTTCCCAGCCGGGCAGTGGAAGAATCAGTAGAAGGGGTAGTGGAGTCGTCCTAACTCCTACGGGAAGTCAGGCCGTCTTCCATACCAGAACACATGTGAGTAAAGGTTCAGGAGAAAAACGACTCGGGTCTGTGAGAGCTCAGAGCTAATGGATGAAAGGGCGA
>JALPCA010000172.1:0-18851 GCA_026538345.1 Cryptococcus sp. GC_Crypt_4 | reverse complement strand
GCCCAAGGGCCTTTGCGGTTTGATGGTTTAGGTTGTCTCACAAATTGGTCATTTGGTGTTTGTGTTGGTGTGACAGGAGAGGATTGCATGGTCATGGAAAGGGCTTGAGGAGCGGGATCTTGACTACGACTATAGTTGAGTTTGGGACTGTCAAATGCATCGGAGCTTGGAGGTCGAGGTCGGAATGTGCGATTCGTTGTATATCGCCTCAACCCGAAATTAGATGCTTTGGGCGGCCCTAAATTACCGAAATTACCTCGAGATGGGTGAGAAGAGCGCAAAGGGGGGAATGGAGGTGGTGATGGATTGAAGGAGGGGGAGTTCGAACGAGAGGACGATGAGGCTGGTTGTGATCGATTTGGGGTTTGCGTGAAACGAGGTTCGGATGAGAATGTAGTAGGGCGAGGTAGGTGATCACGATTGATAGGTGGAGAGATACGTTCCTCCGCTGGTGAAGTGGTGATGTCACGAGGAGCGAAGGCATCTTTGTACCATCGGCTTTGTGGTGGTGGTCGTGATTCCTTCGTTATGACCGGTTCGATCCGGGTAGTTTGGGATGGTTGACTTTCAGGATGAGGAGGAGCTTGTCTTACCAAAAGGAACTTTTGACTTTTAGACGATGGTATCTCCTCCCTATTCTCAGTATCAAACGACACCGATTCATCATCCCCATAACCTTCCACCTGCGCATACTTCTTTTCCTTTAGTTGTGGAGGCTTCTTGGCAAATAGTTCATCTGCAATAACCCTTCCATTCCAATCTAATTTCGGTGTACCTCTCCTCTGAAATCCTGGTATCCCATACCTCACCGATTTATGATTAAAATATCCCGTAGCTTCTTTCCAATTCGTTCCTGCTGCTGCCCATTCTTCTAATTTTCCATCAGGATTCTCTCTATATCTAGGTTTATTCTTCAATCCATATCCTTCATGTGTTCCATATCTCTCATACCAAGTGATTTTCGATGATTCCGCGAGTTTCCTAAATTCTTCTTCCAAACTTTCAGCTTTCTTCACTATAATAGCTCCAGCTGGAAGCTCAAGTGGTTGTGGTCGACCATGAGCCTCATGAAATGGTTTGGCCATTTCATATGGTTTTTGAGGTCGTTTGACCGAAAGGGAGGATGTAGACGAAAGCCAACGTCTTCGACAGCTCGCACAAGGCGGTTGACGAATAGCTCGGAGGGCGGAGATACCGCCTTTGAGCGTGGCCGATGTCTTGATAGCCATGATTCTTCACAGCAGGGAAACTGATGAGCAAAGGTGAAGATGATAGATTATCATCGTAAGATATGGTGGCAAGCGGTTAGCTCCTGCTTGTAAATTGATATATAAACTCCCAAAAATTGGGCAAAACATAATTCGCTAGAATTGATTCGCTTCGGTAGTATAGTGGTTAGTATGCTTCCCTTCCATTTGGAACGTTAGGAAGCGACCGGTGTTCGAGTCACCGCCGTTGCAGAAGTTTTTGCTTTTTAGCAGTCTTTTGAGACTGCTCAAAAGAGGTAGCGAGTGCATCGATAGGACAAATTACTGTGGTCGTTTCGATAAGGGTCATGAGGAGTTACCACTCTTTAATGTCTGACGACGAGCTCAGATCAGAGAGCGTGGTAATTCCAAATCAGAACAGTAGGTTGGACTTTTTAGATGGTGCCTGATGATCTAAAATATCTAAAATAGCCGAGGAGCTGCTCCAACGCGTTTCATTGGATTTATTTATCACCATACCATTTACACCCTCGTTTGCAACTTTGATCATGTCAGTGGCAGCTCCTACCCGAGAGGAAGCTCCAGTCATGGAGAAAAAATCGACTCCTCGATCCAAGCAGGTTATTAGACGGGATGAAATAGCTAGTCGGATCTGTCAAGGCGCGCTATTATTCATCTATCGATCTCAAGTAATCAACGCAACTTCTTGGGCACCTTATCACCCTGGAGGGGCGCTTGCCATTCTCCATTTTGTTGGTCGAGATGCGACTGACGAAGTCGAGGCGTATCATTCAGCAGGGACGATTAAAAAAATGCTAGGATACGTTATTGGTCAAGTGGAATATGATGAGGAAGAAGGTTGGAGATCACTTACACCGCCTATTGCGCTGGGGTTGATCCGACATCCCGATGGCGTTAAAGGACATTGGGAAAAAGAGGGTGAAGTGGTATTGGGTCAAGGTCATATTGGAAATGGAGACGTGATCACGCTGAGATCAGAACAACTTGAACCGGCGGATAATGATTTGGATAGGAGGACAGAGAAGACGAGATCAAAGGCTTATCACGAGTTGAAAGCGCGGATAGTCGATGCGGGTTTGTTTGAAAGACCTGGCCCGTTATCGGGTTATGGAAGTGATTTGCTAAGATATACATTTTTGGGTGGAGCTGCGTTTGGATTATACTTCTTGTGAGTTGGGGTGGATTAGCGGAAGCTGATAAGAAGGACATCAGGGTGGTTAGGACAGATGGCCTCGGCGGTATCCTTGGGATTATTCTACCATCAACTGACATGTGAGTTTATCGTTTATCGGGGTTTCAGTATAGATAACGCTGACCTATAGTCCTCGCCCATGATGCCGGACATACTGGCGTAACGGGAGATTGGTGGTGGGATAGAATGATCGGAATGGTTGTGGCAGACTGGATCGGAGGTCTGAGTATAGGCTGGTGGTGCGATGTGAGCTTATCATTTCCGCTTCTGAGCTTTGCTGATGCTTCAGAATCACAACATCCATCATCGTAGGTCCCCCTCTCCCTGAATTCTACTGACATCTAGTTGTCACCAATCACCCCGAACATGACCCCGATATCCAACATATCCCATTCTTCGCTATCTCCAAAGATTTCTTCGGAAATCTCTGGTCTACATATTACAAAAGGGTCATGGCCTTTGACGCATTCTCAAAAACCATGATCCAGCTTCAACATCGATTATACTTTATCGTCCTTTCTCTCGCGCGATTCAATCTCTATGCTAATTCTTATGGCTACCTACTGGGAAGTAAACCGAAGAGAAATGCTTTTTGGAAATTCGAGATGGCTGGTATCGCTTTCTTCTGGACGTATTTCGGGGGTATGCTGTATAATCTACCAAACTGGAAAATGAGATTGGCGTATCTACTCGTCAGCCATATTGTCACGAGTCCAGTTCACGTCCAGGTAAGTCAATTCTTAATCGACATACAACTGATAACCAGATTACGCTATCCCATTTCGCATGTTCGACTGATGATTTGGGACCAATTGAATCTTTCCCTTCGAGACAGCTCCGTACAACCATGGATGTGACTTGTTCACCTGAAGTTGAATTCATACACGGAGGTCTACATCTTCAAGTCACTCATCATCTCTTTCCCCGATTACCTCGACATAATCTTAGAGCGGCTAGTTTGTTGGTCAAAGATTATTGTAAAGAGCAAGATATTCTTTACCGAGAGCATGGGTTCATAGAGGGGTAAGTGTCACTATTATATTGGGTATTGTGGTCTCAGCTAATAACTTCTAGCAACCGACACGTCTTGTCGGTACTCAAAGATGTCGCCAATCAGTTGACCTTCTTGAAGACGGTGGCGGATGCGGAGATTGATGAGAAGATGCAGTAGACCTGTAGACGATATAGATGCATTCCAGGTTGTGTATAATGCCAAAGCTGATTCGGACTATTCACGACGCGTAGACTGATCTTCGACCAATACCCCACCAAAAACTCATGCTTAAGAGAACACAACATCGCGTTTCATCAAATGCATCATCGTAAACCATACAGTACAACCTAGATCACCTAACTGACTTCTCTCACCAAACTTGAAACCAACTTGAAAGCCGGATCTGGATCCTGTCTTGCCATTTCCGCCATACTCAACAACTTTTTCACACCCACAAGTAATTCCGCTCTTCCATCTTGTCCGAATTTCGCATCTTTCAACATTCCCATCGCTCTTGAATGCTCTGATTGTGACTGGAAAAGCTGAACTTCCCTTAGACAATGGTCGATTTCGTCGAGTTTGCTAATAGGGGAGATCGGGATATCCGTGTCAAATGCAGATTCAACGTCCATATCCCGAAGGATGTTTCGGTTGGAGGTAGTAGCGAGAATAAGGAGTCGACGACCTTTAGGTGGTCGCTTGCCAAACAAAACGACGAGAGCTTGAAGCACACCATTAGAGAATCGTGGTCCGATTGGATTCCAATCTGTATATCAGATTCGTTCCCAAAAAGATAACTCACCCAGCAATCGCTCGATACTGTCCACAACAATAACACTAAGAGGACTCTTGTAACTATCGGTGAAGACTTTACCGAGCTGAGCAATCTTCTGACTCTCGCTGAATCCAACCATTGTTTCAGGTGAGATGAGCTTGATGAATGGGAAATCGGACTGCATGGCAATAGTAGCCGCCAAAGCAGTCTTACCCGCACCGGAGGCACCATGCAGTAAAGCGCATACCAAGGGAGTCCGATCGGACTTTCGAACCTGCTCGACAAGTAATTGACCATCCTTGAGGATATCCTGAGACCTTAGTATACGCGAAAGAAGGCAAAGGTGTCACTCACGTTGACGCGCTGGGAGTAATGTATGATACCGTTCTGTACCACCTGTTGCAACTCCTCTTCAGAGACACCGAAAGCAGCCTGAACTTCGTCCAGAGCATGCATGAAATCTGCCCTTGAGATCTGGATATTCTCAATATCATCGAAAGCAGCTACAGATCCAACCTGATATCAGCTACTGTTCGAGATAGGGTCACTCACCTTGACATGTCGGTTGAAGGCGAAACTCGTTGCACTTTTGACCAAACCACCGATTTCAGCACCTGAGAAATTCTTGGTATTCGCTGCCAGCTCGTTGAGGTCGACATCATTGGCCATGACTCCGTTTGTCCGCATTTTGTTTGTGTGGATAGTCAGAATCTGGAATCGACCTGCTTCATCCGGAAGAGAGATTTCAATGTGAACTTCCAAACGTCCAGGTCGTAGAAGAGCTTCATCGATCATATCCATTCGATTAGTCATACCAATGATCAAGACATTGTTCAGTTGGTCCACACCGTCCATCTGGAAGTCAGCCATAGCCTTTTACACCTGCTTACCTTTGACAGCAACTGATTGACAACGGAATCTCCGACACCTGTACCACTATTGGTCGAACCTCTTTGTTTGCAAATAGCATCAAGCTCATCGAAGATGATGATGTGTAGACCACTTTCATCCCCTTTCTCTTTTTGCTGCCAGATCAGCAAATCTTTTCCGAATGGGATCACCCACCTCTTTCTCCGCATCCGCAAAGAGTTTTCGAATATTCTCTTCGGATTGACCGACAAACTTGTTCAAGATCTCAGGACCGTTGACAACTTTTGGTTCTCTAGCATTCAACATTTTACCAATTTGTCTTGCCATCAATGTTTTACCGGTACCTGGCGGTCCGAAAAGCAGAATACCTGGAGGTCAGTCAGGTACACGTATTCCGACTCACCCTTGACATGTTGAATACCGAGCTTGTCCACCAGGCCAGGGGGGAAGATTCGACTTGCGAAAGCACGACGAAAGATTGCAGCGAATTCAGTGTCTAGACCACCAATACCCATATCCTCAAACTTGAAGTTTGGGGCGAGAATAGCATTGGTTGGACCTCTTTTCGAGCTGTTTTTGAGTTTGATACCACTCGAAGGATCTTTGACCCAGATGACCTCTGTGCCTTCCATAATAATACCGGTAGTTCCTTCTTGTCCGTCAAGTGTGGATACTCCTCGTACAGTCGCCTTTAGCTCGTGTCCACGATAGTCGAATACAATTGGTTGCAGGGGAGAAAGTGGTAACGAAGGGAATGCCTGGATTTCAGCGAGAGACGGGAGAGTGCACTCACACTTAAGAAAGCACCGGCCATATCTTCACTATCGAACAGATCGGACGTTTCTTTTCGCTTTAACCTGAATCCAACCTAGATATGAGTACACTCCCTGATTATTGACACTCACCTCGAGCTCTACATTGGATGCCCAATCACCACTTCCCGGTTGAAACGGCTCGACTTCAACTGTTTCTCCAACTGCTGATAACCCGATCCATTGTCGAATGATCTTCGATGGACCAATAGTTCTAGGTGCGAGGGTTCGCGTAGGATCTCGGCTGTTTGTCAATTGTGCTCCGAGTATACTATAACTTACATGATGGATAGGATGAATTTTCCTCGAATAATGACAAATTCTGTCTCTGGTGCGAAATCACCTGGATTGACTACAAGTCGATTTGTCAATGCTAAAGGATCAGATGGGCAAGCGGCGACGCCATACCTGATACATGGTCAGCTATTTCAACGGTTTCACGGTAGTAAAGACAGCTCACATTCCCCGTCCTTGCATACTCACACCACCTCCATGACCTTGCTGAGGTTGCCTCTGATTCTGCTGTTGTGGTCTATATTCCGCTTTCTCCTGATAATGACCTGCATCTCCTCTCTCATAACCTCCGTACTGCTGTTGAGGCTGTTGTTGACCTTGACCTCTCTGTGGTGATTGACTGTACGGGGTGGAGAAATCCGGTTGAGAAGGAGGTGCAGGTGATCGTCTAGGTGGTAAACCAGGTTGTTGTTGAGGTGGAGGTAATGAGGAATAAGAAGAGTTATCTGGGATTCGTTCATATGGGGATGGGGATGAGCCAGGACCGCCCCCTGGTCCTGCTCTTCTTGCAGCAGGTGCGTTTGGATCACTACGTTTGAAGAATGACATGGTGGTTATAGATATCTAGAGATTGAAGCGATTCCGATACACGGGATACACGTACAAGGATGCGGTGGAGCTTGATAGAGAGCATGGTGGACATGACCGCCAAGTGAGTTATCAGTAGACGGACATGACCGCCCGAACCCGAAGTCGGTTGAAACCTTGCCGTTGTAGATGGAAATCTGTCTGAGGAGGGCGTGGGTGTATTAAGTACTATCTCCCACCATGACAGATACACTTAGTCCTACAGATGATCAGATATTAGCTTCAACAAGAGAAATCAAAGCTCAAAACCCAGAACTCGGTATTCTAAAGCTGCTACAAAAGCTAAAAGATCAAAATCCAGTGTGGACTGTTTCAGAAAAACGATTCCGAAAAGCTCTTCAAACTCTTGATCCCAAGTCAACGAATGGCGTTACGGGGAGTGGGGATGGACCTGGTTTGGTAGCGGAGACAGGCTTAGATCCTACGTTAAAGGTCACAGAAGTAGCACCGAAAGTCAAAGCGAGGTTGTTCGGCGGTGAAAAGGGGAAAGGGTTAGTTGCCAAGGAGAAGATCCTGGAAGGAGAGGTGCTGTGGCAAGAAGAACCATGGGTGGTCACTGCTGATCCGTAAGTCTATCTCGAAATGGAACGAGACCTATCTGATGAAGTTATAGTGGACTATACCGAATTTTACTCGACAGACACATGTGTACACAATGTTTCACTGTATTCCAAGAACGAGCTCCTGCTGGATCATACCCATGTCCAAGTTGTGATACCGCCCAATTCTGTAACTCGAAATGTTTCGGAGCATCCCATCTCTCCGGCGCTCATAACTCTTTACTTTGTCCAGGTCAAAATCCCGCTGCGCTTCCACTCCTAACATTCATCGCTTCCAAAGGTCTACGACATATGGACGCAGCAGTCCGAATCATCGCAAGATGGGTACGAGAAAGAGGATGGGGAGTTAAAGGTCATGCCGAAGATGTGGAAAAGAGGGTATGGAATGGTATGGCCAGGGTGAATATCGAAACAAAGGAGAAAGAGAAGAAAGAATGGGAATATATCGGTGCAGAAAAGAAGAAGGAATGGGAACAAGGTTGGAAATTGATGTGTAACACTTTGAACCCAAAAGAGGGTACGAAAGAATACAAAAAAGTCCAAAACCTGATCATCTCAAAACATAAGGACAAGATCGCTCCTCCACCATTCACGGAACAGGAACTTCAAAGATGGTTCTCGTATGAGAGTTGGCTGGAACTGATCGGTTTGGCTAGTATCAATCAGGAAGATTCAGGTGGATTATACGCTTTACACGCTCACATCAATCATTCTTGCGAACCAAACTTGATGGTGAGTAAATTCTCCTGAGTATAAAAGCTAATTTCAGGCTCGTAACCTTCCGCCTACATTCGTACCCCCCACTTCCGACTCACTACCTTGTCCTGTCCCTCCGCCGAATCCAAAAGGAACCAGAGGGACTAACAAGCTGACAATCGTCGCTAGACGCACGATACATCCAGGAGATGAGTTGACTCTCCCGTATGTTGACTTCAGGCTGAGCAGAGATGAGAGAAGGAAGGCACTGAGGGAATTGTACGGGTTCTGGTGTTCATGCCCAAAGTGTCAAAAAGAGACAAAGCAGTAGAGGCCTAGCGGCTAAAAGCGTAAACATACATTTGTGAATTACATATAGTCAGTATAAGCATCTAAAGTACGTGAATATCAAAGTACGTATTATAGTTCCCGAACACCTCTTTCTACTCTTCCTTCCACTTCTTCAGAATCTTTCCCTCTCAAGGCTTTCTCCAACCGGCGAACAGTCATTGAAAGGTCTGCAGACTGTTTTGTGTTGAGTGATAATATCTCTGCTATTGTCGCTAAATCGATCTCGCTGGTCTCCACCGGTACTTGATCTTCATGTTCCCGCCTCGGCCTACTTTCTGATGTATCAAATAATGGCGGAGGAGGCTTATACCGCTGCTGTACGGCCGAAATCAGACTGGAGAGATCGTCCATACCCCCTATCGACCTGATGGCTTCTCCTAGGCGTACCAACACTGGTTGATGAGCGCCATACGACGATATCGACGATATACAGGGAATGACCGCGTCTATATGATCAGTCATGTTATGTGCTGAGTGGATATCAGAACCTTACCCCTATATAGCTTGCCAGCATAGAAGGCATCAGAAGCTGAACAGGCCAAACCGGCTCCTTGTCCTCTCCAAAACCCTTCACTTAGTCTCGCAAACTTGACTCCGGCATCAACGTCCTGGCATCTCAGCGAAGCCTGTATGCCCGTATCGAGCAGTTCCCTCGACAGGCCCTTAGAGTCGATCGATGCGAGTACAAGGTCCAAAGCTGATTGGTATTCACCATTGGTGTATAACGATGTAATCAGGAATTCTGGTCTGTCAGCTCTCCCATCTAGCGGGTTTAGGATGAATCAACCTTACCAAGCTGCTGTCTATCTATCTTTAATCTTTGTACACTCGGTCTACCCCCTTGGACCAAGTGATCTCTCTCCGTATACGCATGTTCAGGTTGATATTCCGTTTTTGACCTGATGACTGCAGCTGCTATCCTCTGTTTCCTGATCTCTGATTTATCCAATGTAGGTATTTCAGCTTCGGGCTGACCTTGTTCTACTTCCTGATCATCGTGTAGAGCTACCTCGAAGTAATTGGACGAGGTAGCTGTCATTTTGTAAAATGTAGGTTTGTGACAAAATGAAATATAAGTTGGATGAGAGTTAGTCGGGTAGACATTGTTCGAATTCCACAATTCTTAAACTTGAACTTGAACTTTGCTCATTCATCATCTCGTCAACTGGACTCAAGGGGTTAACGCACCTGTAGATATGGATCCAGAAACAATAGAAGATCCTTCAAAATGTCATTTACTGGGAACGACGGCGTTGATCGTTCAAGGCTTAAGTAAGTGGGGGAAAGAGTAGATAGCTAGATGAAAACTCATGATATACCAGTGGGAGTCTTTGTCATTTCGTCACTTGTCATTAAACGTCAACTTGAAAAGAGGAAACGACCATGGAAAATCTGGTTATGGGATGTAGGCAAGCAATTAGTAGGACAAGCTGTAATACATGGGTGTAACCTCTTGGTGAGTCATCCATCATACTCTCCAAAGAAAGGATCAGTCTAACCACGTAGATCTCGGATCAAATTGCCTTGGCAGGAGGATCTAATCCATGTTCACTGTATTTCTTGAATGTCCTTATTGACACGACCATAGGTGAGGATGAATTCGCTCTTTCACAACTAACATCCTAGGTGTAGGGATATTCTTCGTCTCGCTCAAACTCATAACTTGGATATTTGTCGAGCATTTACGGAAAGAAGGCTTTGTGAGCGGAGAATACGGTAGACCACCGATAGCTCAATAGTGGGTTGTCTCCTCTTATTATATATAGACAATACTGATGATCATAGCTGGTGGAAACAACTCATACCGTATCTAATCTCGATTATTATCATGAAATTACTCGTGGTCCTCCCGTTGACACTTCCACGAATATCGACGGGGTTGATCCAATTCGCCCATTACTTATTGGACCGATTACCTGAATCAGTCCAAGTCATCTTCGCCATGGCACTATTCCCACTCATCATGAATGTCGTGCAGTTCTGTATCGTGGACCAATTGATCAAAGCTAGAAAACCGGATCAGAAGGATGAAGATGAAGAGGAGCGGGAATACAGTCGAGTTAGGACATCGGACGAGGTTCATTTGTTAGCTGGACGAGCGTCAATATCCAGGGCTAGAGAACAGGAGATGGAACAGCAAATTCAAGGTCCGGTCAGTACACCCGGAACACCTATTTACGGATCTCCAGCTGGCAGGAATATAACATCTACACCGATGTTGAGGAGGAAATCTAGTGCGAATGGGAATTTGAATCATACTGGTCCAAGCGCACAATCTACAGCTTGGTTACAACCTGGACATCGGACTGCGAGCGATGTCTCCTTTCAATCTATGAGTGATTGGTCGATGGATGGCAAGGAGATGGAGAGGAGAAGATCCGGAGCACCCTCGCCGGAAGTTTTCAGCAGACACGAGGATGATTTGGATCAACATGATTACCAAGTGGAGAAGGATGAAGGCGGTCTAGGTCTGACCAATGTAAAGTAAGAGGAAACATACATGAATTTCATCTATACGTTGTACTTTTCAAATGTATCGAATAGTCGAGGGATGGGATTTATAACATTATCACCAAGGTGGCTGAAGATCTACCATTTACCATTTTACGCGATTCAATTATCATTGTCTATATATACATTCTTCCTTTAATCACTTACCATTCTATAATCACTTCAATCCAACACATCAAGATCATGTATCGATAGCATGTCTTCACCTAATCGTAACGGACTATTCTCAATCCCATCCGTTCCAGGTCCATCGAGTGGGAACACTTTCAATCCACCATTAGGATTACCACAATCTACATCTACTTCGACTATGGGTGAAATGACTTCAACTCCAAAGAGTTATAGTCCAAGGACATCATCATTCTTCGATACTTCATTCACCTCACCTTCACCTGCTCCACGACTTACACCTGCTCCTAGACCTCCGGTGGTCATTACATCTTCATCGTTTTCACCTTCACCTTTGTCTTTATCTAGAGCACCAAGTTTACGGAATAGACAAGCACCACCACCACCCATAAACCTAGGTAAATCGTCGACCCCACTTGAAGATCCATTATCACCTCTGCATCAATCCCCTTCGCTTCAACCTTCGACTTCAAGTCAATGGCAACCGCCTTTACCGCCAAATTCAGATGATATCTCATTGAGATTCTCACCCACACCCGAATATTCACTAGGTGAAGGTCGATATGCTCAAGTTTATCTAGCTTCATATAATCGCACATCGGCATCGAGCAAGTCTTCATCAGACTTGTCAACAGGTACAGCAGGAGATGCGATAAGATCAACAGGAGATGGATTAGTTGGAGGATCATGGCATTTATGTGCCGCAAAGAGAATGGCACCGGATAGAGAATCACAAACGATGGGTTTACGGGAAGCTTTCTTTCTCAATCGACTGACACCTAAATCATCATCATCATCCAGCTCAACTTCAGTTTATATTGTCAAACTCATTGCAGTCAAAGAGGATATAGAGAATCGACGGATCCCTTCATCCCATTCAAGATCAACTTCTGATGCTCTAAGACCACCAAGAACGACAATAACTCGACAAAGGAGTTCAACATTTGGTCAAGACTATGAATCGAGTTCTCTCAATCCTTCACCTTCCCTACCCGCTCTAGCTGCTGCTGCCGCGGCACACGCCCTACATCCACCTGCGATATCCCGACTCGTCCTTCTACTTGAACATGCACCTCTCGGTACACTTGATCGATTACTACGTACAAGTCCAGGCATAGTCAGTAAACAAATGTGGGAAAGATGGGCTAGACAAAGTGTAGAAGCGTTAGCATGGGTACATGAGAAAGGGGTTGTTCATGCGGATGTCAAGCCTGGGAATCTACTCCTCACCATGGATTTGAATCTAAGATTATCGGATTTCGGCTCTTCACTTCTCATCCATCCATCACATCCACCCACCGATGGTGTAGGTCTTGGTACACTCCCATTCTCCCCACCAGAACTAGTCAATCCAAGCTCGACATTTTCCTTTCCAGTCGATATATTCGCACTTGGAGCGACACTCTATCAATGTATAACAGGACGAGAACCTTATCGAGGTGTAAGAACGGTTGAAATGATGCATCACGTTCGAAAAGGTGATCTTTGGCAATGGGAAGAACGCGATAGGTTAGGTAGGATAGGAACGGAACCTGCAAGTATAGGTGGAAGTCCATATCCTTCAGCATGGAGGGATCAACAGCGTCAAGAGGGATTACGCCGAGGTGGTTCTCTCCGTGTGCCCAATCCAAATAATCCACCTCGACCACCTTTATCCAGAATGTCTTCAGCGGAATCGTTACGAGCTTCAGAGGATGTAGTCGATGGCACAGATGTTTCACCTGCAGGAGTCAAATTATGGGCTAAATGGGTGAAACATCCCTCATCGCATAATGAAGCGATGAAAGCGTTATTAGCAGAGGAAGAAGGAACATCGACTTGGACGGCATCACAATCACATTCAATAAGGCCAGTTCCAAGTAGATCACCTACTCGACATTCTTCAGGTGAACAGCATTCTCCAATATCGCCCCATATTCCAAGTCAATTAGGATCCTCACCACCATTCCCCCCTTATTCAGATGGTTCACCTCCCATGGTGTTCTTAGATGGAGTAGAACCTCTTAAAGAGGAAGTAAGGGAAGTCATCAAATTGATGGTAGATCGAGATCCAGAAAAGAGACCGACGGCAGAAGAGATGAAAGAGATTTGGACGGATTTACAGATATTCAAAGATGCAGGGAGGAGATCTTCGATGGTCCAGTCTCGCTCGGGTTCAGGAGATGTGAACTAAGGGAATAGAAGTATGAGTAATATAATCATAGACGGAATACAGATAAGTTTGACAGGGAATGTCTACCTCCATGTCTAGTGTAGTTGATGCATTGTTGTACAATATGCGATCTCTGTTGTCCAAATCACACGAATCAGAAGCCAGCAAAGATGTCGTCCACAGCATCCTTCCTTTTCTTTTTCTTCTTCAAAGGTTTGTCACTAGTACCCTCATCATCTCTCCGAATCTTCTTCACTTTCTTGATTTCTCTAGCTATCCCATTGTCAACGACGGATATCGGTACAGAGCTCGATTGTTCTGATGTCGAGTCTTCCGCGCCGATATCTCGTTTTAGCCTCCTCGGGATATCCACTAACACATCTCTCTTCGGTTTCGTTTCCCGAGGATTACCTGACGAGACCTCGGATATGGTTGGAATCCCAAGTGTACTATCCTTCTTCGACTTTCGAGCAGCTAAACCTGTTCCAGATCCTCTGGCATTGTCGAACCCCTCCACCGAGACCTCTTCCTCCTTCTTCTTTGGTATGGCTACTGAAAGATCTGATACTCTTGACGACGCTGATGGTTCTCGGAGAGATGTTGCAATTTTGGAAGGTACAGCGAAACGTCCGGATGAAGTGGATATCGACGGTTTGATGACTTTTGTTGGTATCTTCCGTTCCATGTCAACGTTCGCATTTGGTTTTGGTTGCGAGCTCCCCCCTTCAATCTTCCTTGTCGAGAATATATCCTCTCGTTTAAGCACCTCTCCGAAATCTCCTTCTAATGAAGTGGTCGTCAGTTGTAAATCTTCGTTTGTAACCTCGAGTACCGCCTGCTTTCCTTCCTTCGTGTTCTCGTCCTTCATGCCCAATACTCCTGATATATGGGATATGACCGTAAATATCCTCGAGTAGATACTGAGTAACATCACTTGAAGCGGTAAGAAATGATGTAATTCGATGATTTGCATAGTAATTCTCGTAGCGTTGAACAGGGCGTCCTTCATCTATACCGTCAGCCTTGACAAAAACCGCCTACATACCTTCATAACAAGTCCTCTCAACCTATTCTCATCCTTCATTTCTGTCGATAATGCATGTTGAAGTAGTCCACTTAGACGAGTAATCTGATTGATCCGCTTGAGGAAAGGTTGATGTCGATGTTGATCTTGAGCACGAAGTTTTAGTTCTTGAAGGATTGTGGTTTCGGTGGATAGATGAATGAGAGTTGATGAGTGGATATGGAGAGAAGATATTGGTGGGGTTCCAAGTTGAGTAGAGGACTGCATTGCTCTTACTTCCTTGACCGTATACGTTGTATAATTGAAAGATGAAATGGGATGGATCCAAGAAAGGATGTTTCAGATTTCAACAACAACGTATTATCGTATTTCACTCTACTCATCTCTCACAATTTCATCTATTATATCATCCTATATATCATCATCGCCATCTCATCAGCATCCATCCCCTCCTCATCTCGAGCAACCCAACTCTGATGGATTCCAACGGTAAGTATCCCTCCAGTTCGGCTAAATTGAATCCTATACCTTCTCAACTTACGCCCTTTCCTTCAGGTCGACAACGTACAACTTCAAGTCCAGGATTATCCATTCCATCTAGTTCCACATTTCGACGACTACCAAACCTCGCGAAAACACCATTTCGACGTGACAAGACATCCACACCACCTGGAAATCCTACATTCATTGATCAAACACCTACACATCAACGCGTATCTACCTTACCTTCTCTATCCCGAGTATCAGATGATTTGTCTCGACCTTCTATACTAGATCGTACAGATTCGACGAATAGCAGTAATAGTAATTATCAAAACACTAGTCATCTACTGCCACCGTCACGTACTTCATCGTTACCACCAGGAGAAGTAGAGATGGGATCAACCATGCCAATATCACCTATACCGAATCTTACACCTTCAGGTCAGATCAATCTTGATCCTATAACATATCCTTCTCATCTTGCACAGATGAGACCGCCTGATCGGGAGGAAATAGGAAGTGGTAGTATGAACATGGCAAGTACGGCTAGACAAAGGGATTTTACACTTGGATCAGGATCAACCGTTCTGCTTGGGGCAGTAGAATCAAACTCTCAATCATCACGTAGAGGTATACCTGAATCAACACCTGAAAGTCGACCTATGGTTTCGAAAAACGAATCAACAGATTCAAATCCACAAGAATCAACATCTAGGAGACGAAGAGCGACAACCACCACTCGTACCAATAAACCAAGTTCTGATGATGCGACTGTTCGTGAGAAGGAAAAGAGCAGTAAGAAGATCAGACATCCTACTTCACCTGTTCCCATTCGACTACCTCAACTACCATCAAACAAATCCGTCATGACTAGAGCACCAGCTTCCGCAATGTATTTTTCAGCATTACCGTCTCATGGGAAACCACCTGATCAGCCATTACGTGCACACACGGGAACGCTGGTTGGTGAGAGGATATGGTTGATAGGTGGAGTTGATGGGAAGAATTGTTGGAGACGAATAGCTTGGTTTGATACTGAATCATTGTTTTGGAGTACGGTAGAAACGTTTGGAGAACAGTTACCTCCATTGAGAGCTCATACCACAACCCTGGTTGGGCATTATCTATTTATATTCGGAGGAGGAGATGGGCCGACATATAGTAATGATATTTGGGTATTTGACACGAGTGAGTTACATCATTTTCGGCATGGCTAATATCAGTTTCACATCGATTCTCCAGACCCATTGTTCGAAACCCAAAGAACGAACTTCCTCCCCCTAGAAGAGCTCATACCGCTATTTTATATCAACATTACCTAGTGGTATTCGGAGGTGGTAATGGTCAAGCGGCCTTGAACGACGTATGGGCATTAGACGTGTCGGATCCAACATCTGTCACATGGCATGAATGGGTGACTACAGGTCAAGCGCCTCAGAAAAAAGGATATCATACGGCCAATTTGGTTGGAGATAAGATGATTGTATTTGGGGGAAGTGACGGTCATGCGAGTTTTGCCGATGTTCACATTTTGAATCTAAGTGAGTCACCTCAATCTCTCTTTGGTACATATTAAAACCAGCTTCAGGAACACTCGTATGGACTTTGGTCGAGACGGATATCAAACATAATAGACTGTCTCATACGTCTACTCAAGTCGGTTCATACCTCTTCATCATAGGAGGACATAATGGTCAGACATACGCCCAAGACGTCCTTCTATTCAATCTCGTGACTCTTCAATGGGAATCTAAATCACCTAAAGGGTCTCCACCTCCGGGTAGGGGTTATCACGTCGCGGTCTTACATGATGCTAGGATATTCATTTCGGGAGGGTACAATGGGGTCAACGTTTTTGACGATTTATGGGTTTTGGATTTAAGTGCGGGGGCTTATTTACCTCAAGTGGTGAGCGATCACAATAGGTCAATTAGAGGATCAGCTAATGGCGTAGACCACATTTGAGGTCGATGAGACGGTAGGACATTCTCGAAGGATGTTGGAAGAAACACCATCTGTATATGCTCAGGCTTAATTGTATCTAACGATGAACTATAATCTTGGATTTTAGCTGCGCCCTTAGGGTTTCTTGTGACTGGGAATGTCCAGTACTCTGTACGCAGTGATCTATCTTGTACGCGCGCAGATTCTACGCTTGTTCACACGTCGGACGTTGCATTGATCCCCCTTACGGGTGATCCGTGACTTCGACACACCACAACACGGGCCGATCCGTCGATAGGTATACAACAGGTTCTGAGGGTAAAAGATGATTCGAAGTTGAGATTTCTCCCTCGAACGATGTTTCCCAGTCTAATGGTCAGTTTGGTGCATTTTAGCATACGAAAAAACTCACCTAAATTCCACTTCAACCCCTTGGTTTTCACCATGGCCTTTTCCACTCCGACTGGTAAGATTCCACAAGTTTGTCCCATGGTATCATGATCAATTTCAATTAGATGTGATCCCTTATGTCCATTATCAGCTTGTACATCGATTCTGTGTAAAAATAACCCCACCTCATCCAATATCCATGCCAGAGATTCTCCACTCAAGACAAAGCTTTGTGGTCTCGTATGCCTCATTTTATGTAATAACGACATGGTATGAACAGTCTGATCGATCCTTCCTGATAAACCTCCTATGAGAAGTAAACGTAACTATCTATCAGCACAGTCTACACGATCAAACTCACCGATATCGATTCTGATTCTTCTACTTGCTCAACTTCTTTGATACATTTCATGAGATCTGTTGAATACTCGTCTTTATCCTGTTTCACCATGACGCCCTGATTGCGTTTTAGGTCCCAATCTGAAATAAAAAAGATGTAGTTTTCATACCTGAGACTGGTAATATTCCTTGACGTCAGGTCGTAGTGAATCCAGATCACCTTTGATAAGCTCGGGCAAGAATCTGATTTATCAGTTTTACGTTTCCAAATGGGAAGGACGATCTACTACTCACTTGGGTCGTGATTCAGGATCTAAAAGATCAAATAGTCGATTCGCCCCTCCATCCGCACAGTAATGTATTCGAGCTAGTCGATCAGTATCCCACCACCTTGAACATCACCATCTCCATCAAACTTACATGCCGTCCAAGCTGATTCAAATGTCTCTTTATGCGTTATCGGTTGATTTAGAATGATCATGGCGTATGGTCTTGAAGTTGATCCTTTCTTTTCTTTTAGAATATCCGTACATCTCCATATTGTCAAACTGGGTTCTTCTCGTTGATACTTGTTTGCAATCTGCTCAAATCCAGCCGAGTCGACCTTCATATCCGTATCCTTCACTTCCTTCTCCTCGATATCTCTCATTATACTCCCCTGACTCTCCATATCGCCAGTCTCCGCACTCTTCACAGCCCGTTTGACCTCCTTGATCAGTTCTTGACTTCGGGAACCCTTGGTCGGATTACCAGACTCTGACGCAATTCTCGATCTCGGTAATATATAAACCGTTGAATTCGAACTACCCCCTCCTCCATTCCTCGCATGTTCAGCCGCTTCTAAACTCTGTTTCATCAAACTCGACGGTAAAGTCGTACTGGTAGGGATGAATCGATCAGTTAAAGACCCATTGGAAGGAGTAAGCGAAACGACCCGTCGAGGTGGTAATGTAGGGGGATGGTCAATGAGTGATAAAGAGGGTTTACGAGGTGGTAATGCGGGTGGTTTGGTGGTTCCCTGACTCGATTGACGACGTCGGAATGGGTTAGACTCGTTGTTGGTCGACATGGCAGGTACTTTAGAGGACGAGGCGATGGTGCTGGGCATGATGAGAGTGAAATTATGAAGAAGAAGAAGAAGTAGTAGGTATTTACGGTAATTGATCTGGTTGATCCGGAACCTCATTTTGATATCGATTGAGACGTGGCGAAATCAATAACAGAGTCGACTTCTGCCGGCTTTCACTGAGTTACGGTGCAAGGATATAGTAATGGTAACGAGGTACATAACTTGCCAAGACATACGTCCTAGAATACATGACGTGGAAGGGGTACCAAACACAACTTTCCCTCGTACATCGTCTGACATCTACCCACTCTTCGGCCCTGTCGGTCTCTTCAAACCTCTGTGCCCTCCTAACCCAAAACTTTGGGTTCCAGCTCCAAATCTCACCCCACTTTGTCCATTCGACTCGGCCGCTTTGGCTAACGGAGCTTGAGGCATCACGAAATCCCCAT
>JALPCA010000171.1:0-18858 GCA_026538345.1 Cryptococcus sp. GC_Crypt_4 | reverse complement strand
TTTGTTTGGAAAGCGAAAACAGAGGTAGCGGATGATGATCCCGACACAGAAGTTCCTATTCTAGACGCACCATCATCATCGAAATCAACAATAGATCATACAGTGGCATACACTCGATGGGGTATTTCCAACAAACACTACTTCAATCAACCCGGTACAAAGGTTGTTTGTGCGACTTTCCACCCTAAATCATCACTGCTCATTGTCGGATTCTCTACCGGTGTCTTCGGGTTATGGGAGATGCCCGATTTCACCCCAGTTCACACGTTATCAATATCCAACGAGAAGATTTCGTCGGTTGCCGTGAATCCCTCAGGAGAATGGCTTGCATTTGGAGCTGCCAAACTGGGTCAATTACTCGTATGGGAATGGCAATCTGAAAGTTATGTCTTGAAACAACAAGGTCATTACTTCGATATGAACACTCTGGCATTCTCGCCAGATGGTCAGAATATTGCTACGGGTGGAGAAGATGGAAAGGTCAAACTTTGGAATGCTTCAAGTGGATTCTGTTTCGTGACATTTCCAGAACATTCAGCTTCGATAACGGCGGTAGAGTTTGCCAAAGCTGGTCAAGTTTTATTTACAGCTTCTTTGGATGGTACAGTTCGAGCATACGATTTGATACGATATAGGAATTTCCGAACTTTCACTTCGCCGACTCCTGTTCAGTTCTGCTCATTGGCGGTGGACCCGAGTGGAGATGTAGTATGTGCAGGAAGTCAAGATTCGTTCGAGATTTACATGTGGTCCGTTCAAACGGGTAAACTATTGGATGTCCTTTCAGGTCACACAGCTCCTGTATCTGGATTATCATTTTCGCCTACTGGGAATCAACTCGCTTCAGCTTCATGGGATAGATCAATCAGGTTATGGTCGGTATTCGGTCGATCAAGGGCGTCTGAGCCAATCACCTTATCGACTGAAGCTACCGATTTAGCGTTCCGTCCCGACGGTAAAGAGCTTTGCGTATCGACTCTCGATGGGCAATTGACTTTTGTCGATGTAGCCGAAGGACAGGTGACTTCAGTGATTGAGGGAAGGAAAGATATCTCTGGTGGAAGAAAGGTTGATGATCGATTGACTGCTGCGAACAATGCTGCTAGTAAATATTTCACTTCAGTCACATATACCGCCGATGGAGCTTGCGTACTCGCTGGAGGTAGTTCGAAATATGTGGTGATTTATGATCGACAAGAAGGAGTAATGGTCAAGAAATTCCAAATATCCGAAAATCTCTCATTAGACGGAACACAGGAAATGTTGGATAATCGAAGAATGACAGAAGCAGGAGCTATCGATAGTATAGATCGACAAGGTGAAGAATCAGATTTGGAAGATCGCCTTGATCATACTTTACCTGGAGCTAGTCGCGGAGATTTATCAAAGAGAAGATATAGGAGAGATGCTCGGACTAATTGTGTTCGATTTTCAGCAACAGGTCGAAGTTGGGCTGCAGCAAGTACAGAGGGTTTGTTGATTTATTCACTAGACGAATCAACAATGTTCGACCCATTCGACCTTTCACTTGACTTGACACCTGAATCGATCATCCAGACATTAGCAGAGGGTGAACATCTTATTGCCCTCATCATGGCTCTTCGATTATCAGAAGAAGCCTTGATCAAAAGGACATATGAAGCTGTCCCACCAGCTTCAATCAGATTGATCGCAAGGCAAATACCGGGAGTTTACATTGATCATCTTTTATCATTCATCTCGAATCATATGGAAAATTCACCTCATATCGAATTTGATCTAATCTGGGTTGGAGCAATGATGACAAGTCATGGAAGATGGTTGAGAGAGAGAAGAAGTGAGATGGGAAGTGTTTTCAGAGGTGTCATGAAAGGTCTCATGAATTTTGAAAGTGGGGTCACCAAGATGTGAGTAGACCGCCATTTACTTGTTTGACGAAACCATGCTGATTATATCCAGGTGTGATGACAATTCATTTGCACTGGAGTATATTCTATCGCAATCGAAGAAGGATGAGGGTGAAATGATGGATTTCGAGGTGGATCTGAATGGATCAAACGTCATGGAGATTGAAGCCTAGGGAAGTGATATCATGAACACTGCCCACAAAGGAGGAATCGGGATCACACATCTATATATCATGTTGTATCAAAGCATAATGCATACCTCAATCTCGTCATTATTCTCCTATTCCGCCTAGTGAGATCTCCCATCATTATATCTAAAAATCGTGTTTTAATTACTACAAAAGTATAACTATATCCTAGCGATAACGTCAAAAACTCTGAAACCCTGTTCTCCTCTTCTTCAATCTCGTACAGCTTCATCCACTCATCCAAGGTTATTCGCACCTAAGTCCGACAATCTATAATCCCTGACCACCGCTACTCTTCACTCTTCTAATCTGCCTGGTCCTCCCTCTTTCCTCTTCACTTGCTTCCTCCCGACTTTCCTCTAATCGCACACAACTGAAGGCTAGGAACGCACAACACAAAACAATTGTACCCATGATGAAGATTGTTGGAGCGTAAGTCCCCACTGTTTGCGAATAAATTGTCCCGAAAACTAGTGGCGCCAAGAGCGTTCCTCCAAGGGCATCTGCAACCGAGAGTGCACCAAACAATTTTCCAGTTTCGCTTCTGTTCGGTAGTAGTGATACCGCTAGAGATTTCCCTGCTGGACCTGCCGCAGCACCAAGTGTGGAGATAGCGCTGAGTGCAACGAATGCCGGTGCAGAAGGATTGAGAGATAGGAAGATATATACGATAATCTCAATAGCGATTGAGATCCGAGCGGTAAGTACGTCGATAAGAGATGATCGGACGGCGGTGTTGGCATTGATCGTTTCTTCGCTGTGCTCAACGTCAGAAGGTGGAGGCGTGACCTTTGGTTTGAGAAGTTTGACAACGGCTGAGCAGTCGGATTAGCAAATTGACCAAGTGGTGAGGATGATATTTACTAGGTACAACGAATACGAGAGATACGCCACGACAGACACCCATAAGCGACATGAAAGGACCAAGCTGTGTATCATTAGAAAACGGTCATGAGATGCGGGAACGTGACTCACCTCCGTAGCAGTCCAACCATAACTAAAAAAGGCGAATTGCGATTTCATAGAGTACAGACCCTAGGTTGGTCAGCATCCACAAACCAGCTTTCTCTTTCAGACTCACCATCATACAAGACAAGGAAAAGACACCTAGACCGGCGAAAGCGATATTCCAATCTTTCCCTGGTCTACCATCCTCTCGTTCTTTCGGCATAAAAATCGATAAAGGTTGTAAAGGCGTAAAGATCTTCATGACCGATCTTCTGACCCGTCCCATGAACCTCTTCCTCCTCCTAGATGGTTGACCTCCACCTACTCCTGAGATTCGGCTCCAGCTGGAATCACCACGGGTCAGGAGGGGACTATTTTCTGTAGGATGCTCGTTCTCCCATTCCCTTTCAAGAGATAGCTTCCTTTTAGCGGCTTCCCTTGCCGTTTCCGCGTTTTTGGCGAGATGGAGTCTTGCTTCGGTGGAAAGTGATTCGGGTAGTAAGAAGATAAGAAGGGGGATCCATAGTGCGAAGACGCAGATGTTGATGTAAAATGGGAGCATCCTAATGTATATGTGAGCCATCGTTCCAAGGACGATTGAACAACTGCTCACAGGTTACCTGTAGATCTGATCAAGAACGATCCTGCAGCGGGACCCAAAGCGAAACCAGCCATGATGATACCGCCTAATCTGGCGAATACAGTAGCCCGGGATCCGTCAGGAGTGGTATCTGCGAGATAAGCGTGTACCGCAGCGCCAAGTGTGGCGAAACCGCCCGATAAACCTTCGAGCGTCGGGCCGATGAGCAAAGCTCTATAACCTCCAGGCGCGAGGTGGGGGAAGGTAGCGACTAGGACAAAGGATATCTCACTGTAAGAGTCAGACCTCGTCTGTGGAGTCCGTAGGTTGACTTACTTGAGGAGTAAACCGGTGTGGGTCACGGCTAAGATTTTACTTCGACCGATTCGATCACTCGTTTGACCCCAGAATCCACTAGTCAAGGCGGTGATAATACCCAATGTGATTAACATAGCTGAAATCGGTTAACTGGTACCCAATGTTGAATACTCACTCATTTGTAATCTGGCGGTAGCAGCTTGAACTTGAGGTGATTTTTTACATATGAGTGGATCTATCGCATGGAAAGGGACATCATCATCAGGCTGTGTATCTTCATCATGATGAGGTTTAGGTTTCTCCGTTGCAGGGGTAGTAGGTCGAGGTACTGGTCCAGCAGGAAGTGTATAAGTTTCGGTATATGTAGATGATGGGTGATCGATCGTAGGTTTTCTTTCGGTTCGATGAGAATGCTCATATTCATAGATTTCCCTTTGAAGCTTCAAGAACCATTCGTCGGCAGCCGATCTAGGACGATTAGGTGGAGGAGCAGGAAGAGTCGTATTGATTGTTGTTGACGGGCTAGAGTTCCAAAATACCGGTGTGGAGGGTTCGACCATGGCCAAAGCATTACCATTCCATTGAGCAGGTTGAGGTGGATGAGCGAGACAAGCCAAATTGATGTACATCTCCGCTCTTGGAGCAATACTCATTCCGATGCAAAACGCCGCACCAACGATAAAGGGGTAAACCCAAGTCGGACTTGGTCTTCTCCATTTAGGTCGTCTTGAGATTGAACCTTCTCTAATCGTATCCCAATCTTGTTCTGGCTCTTCATCACCCTCGATATCACCAGCAGGCGTAACATCTCCGTCGCCATTCAATCCCCATCTTGGATCCAAGGCGTTATCTTGGAAACCTTCACCTCCAAAATCGGGAATCCCCTCTGTCACGCCGATGAATTCGTTTTGTCTATGAGGTCGAGATCGAGTAGAAGCATTGGACAGAACTGAGCTGGAAGAATGATGTCGAGATGAAGTAGGTCGAATGTGTGGTGGTACAGATAAGGATTCATGGGGACCATGACCTGTTGCTGGTTTAGTCATGATGAATAAGTGGTTTTGTCGGGTTTTCAGTCGATCAATCGTATGTTGTAGCAGTGGATCCTCTACCAGTCGGACTAAAGATACATCCGTGTGAGAATCAAAGACATGGATTATCGATGGATATAGATGATCATTCTATAATTCAGATGATCAATACGATTTGGTCAGAATGAGAATAGATCGATATCGCTCAAATCCGAAATGGGTTCCACGTGAGATCAGGAAAACTAACCATTGCATCAGCGGCTATTTTTGTCTCTGCTCGTACACACCACAAGTAAGAGACGCACTTACATCTGCATACACGAGTCAAGCACGCCGAGCAGCTCTCGCAATAAAGAGCCGTTTACCTGTTCGATCTCGCGGAATCTTGCTGACAAACGACCTGAGATGACCTCGGGCTGAGATGTTCGGCAATGACCGAGGTGAGGAAGTGCGGGAACCGGGTGGGGAATCCTCTTGGTCCAGTTGAAAAGGCAACTGATCCAGAGCTGAAGATACGATTGAATAGGAGAAGAAGGCTCACCTGTTCTGGATAGCTCACAACGCTACAAGTACGTTGAGAGACGGATCGACTTCTTGATTATGGATCATGATCCCCTTTACTGACACCAAAGGTATTGGATTGCTGTGTTTGATCCTTTCCGTATTTGAGAACTCGGACAACAAACTGACCAGAAGATTCTGCCATGACC
Source organism: Cryptococcus sp. GC_Crypt_4 (assembly GCA_026538345.1). NCBI lineage: Eukaryota > Fungi > Basidiomycota > Tremellomycetes > Tremellales > Cryptococcaceae > Cryptococcus > Cryptococcus sp. GC_Crypt_4. Next base: position 13,197 of record JALPCA010000171.1, on the reverse strand, counting down.
ATCTCCCTCATGGAGACAGGGATGTCAAGAGAGAAGACAATATATATGCCACGGCGTTGATAATGCGATCCATGAGTGAACGCGATCATTCCGTTCGGGTTGACTGATGTTTCTATATGGTGCTCCCTTGATGAAGGGTGGACGTCACTCAGGTTATTAATCTTGAGCTTGCTTTTTGTCCTCACGATGCTAACCTCCACTCACTATCAATCGAGGAGTACAATTGTGAAGACTGCCTTTATGACCCAGGTGGGAGGAGGTTCCGGGCGGGAAGGAGTTCTACCATCATCAAAGGACCCGTTGATCAAATCTTTCCAGACCTTATACCTTCCATCAATGGCGTGATGGATCATCCAAACAAACTGTCCGTGCCACTCTACGCGTTCATCTCACTTCACAATCTCATCTCCTTCAAACATGGATAAAAGGTTGTGTCTATAGACCTACGACTGACTTGTTGAGCTACTTTGATAACATGTCAGACTGGACAATTCCAGTTCAGATTGCTACCGAGACTAAAGGTGAACTTTCGACAACATCATTGGACACGATGAGCGAGATGGAAGTTGTGGCTGCCTCGAGCGGCATTGAACAGAGTGAGACCAAGGACGATCACGATCAAAGCCAAGATAATGACAAGGAGGTGATCATAGAGGAGATCGGGGATTCAAGCGGTCGACCATCAGAGTGAGTGATTCATTCGCATTATCATATCATCCTATTTCTCACTGATCGGATACAGTGAATTATGGGATCCAAACTACTCTGTTCCAACTTCATCTTCTCCCGACATGTCTGGTAATACCGATAGACCAGAACGACCCATCCAGCCTGATGATTCACCATATCCAGAAGTCCGCCATTCCGTTCATCCTCACGATGACCCTTCTATCCGGACGTCCACATTCCGAGCCTGGACTCTTGGAATACTATTCTCAATCTTACTTCCTGGCGTTAATCAGTTCTTCTTTTATCGCTATCCGAATGTCCAAGTACAAGGAATAATCGCTCAATTACTAGTACATCCTCTTGGATTGGGTCTAGCTGTATTGATGGGGAATCTGGGGAGGATCAAGGGATTGAGATGGTTGGATGAAGGGAGATGGACAGTCAAAGAGCATACGATGGTAGGTCTCATTCCATATGGGTTATCACTATCATATCTCAATCAATCAGGTTTACCTCATGGCGAATGTCTCGGCCGGATCAGCGTATGCCACAAACATCGTTGCTACTCAAAAGTTCTTTTATGACCAAGAATGGGGTTGGGGGTACCAGATGCTTCTGTAAGATTCTCTTTAGTCTTCCAAGTCTGGTCACAAGACATCAAACCGCTCACACTCATAGCGTCCTCACGACCCAACTCCTTGGGTTCTCCATGGCTGGTCCACTATATCGCGTTCTCGTCACGCCCGCATCGATGATATGGCCAGCTACACTGGTGAATACCTCTTGTAAGTACTTTAGACGAAAGACACTCGGTGTACTGCTCATTCTGTGCAGTATTCAATACCCTACATCCCATCGCATCCGGATCTGAAGGGAGTCAACAATCTCGAGCTCGACAAACCTTCTTCTACGCGAATGCTATAGGGATGTTTGTATGGTCCTGGTTCCCCTCTTACCTCTTCACCGGACTAAGTATGGTGAGCTTATGTCAGTTATCACCATGGACATGACAAGCTAATAAAATCAAGTTCGATTGGGTAACATGGATCAAACCTTCTAATCAAGTTATCAACCTCCTTTTTAGGTATCAATCCGGGGCTGGAATGTCCATACTAACATTCGACTGGGGGATGATCGCATCAATAAACAATCCATTAGCCATGCCATGGTGGGCCATTGCGAATATCCTAGGAGGATTTGTCTTTGTGAGTCCGTCAGTGATTGATGTCCAATTCGAGCTAAAGAGAGTCAGTTTGTTTGGGTTTTATCGCCGATTTTATACTATAGTAATGTCTTTTACGCAAAGTATATGCCGTTCACAGGACCTCAGATCTTCGACCGGACGTCAGTTGCTTGTACAGTACCCATATGGTCCTACAGCTGATGATCTCAGTGGCCAAACTTATCAGCTCGATCGGGTTCTAGGTTCCGATGGCCACTTTAACGCTACCAGCTACGAGGAGTATTCACCTGTATATATGCCGATTGTGGGTACAGCTGTCATTGCCCCACTTAGGTAGCCAGCTGACATATTAGACGTTCGCATTGAGCTATGGACTTAGCTTTGCGGCGTGAGTATAATCAGCGGTCGGTTGCTTATTTGCTAATCGAGATAGGGTGACAGCGACAGTCGTGCATACCATACTGTATTTCCGGCATTCGAGTGAGTACTGACCTTTGAGAACAAAACATGAAAGTCTGACGCCCTCCTAGTCACGAGACACCTACGCTTAGCCCAGAGTTACTTCAATATCAAACATGAACGCCTTGAAAATAATCGCCAATCGTGTTCCGATATCAAGGAAACCCATCCTTACCTTGTGTCTGGGGTAGCAAACGCCTTTCAAGACAGGGATAATGATGTACACTCAGGTCTCATGTCGGCCTATGCGAGGGTTCCCGGATGGTGGTACTTGTCTTTGCTTGGGGTTACCCTCGCTTTATCGGTGGTCACGGTGGAAGTATGGCCGACAGAGTTGCCCGTGTGGACATTGTTGATTGCATTGCTGATTGCGGTCATCATGGTGGTACCAGTGGGTATGATGCAGGCCATGACGAATCATCAAGTTCCGTTGAACGTCATTGTGAGTATTGAGGAGTTCCAGGTGGTTTCGTTCTGATGGCTGATAGACCGAATTGGTTGTAGGATATATTATACCGGGGAAACCGATCGCCATGATGGTCTTCAAGGTATGTATGAAACCTATTGTTGCGACATTATGCTGACTATGCCAGACGTATGGTCAGTGATTTCTTGAAAGGCCAAGTATCTAAATTGATGGTTATCCATTCTCAGGTTACATCTCGACAACGCAAGCGCTCGCTCTGATATCTGATCAGAAGCTAGCGCACTACATGCACTTACCTCCTCGGATCGTCTTCCTGTCCCAGCTCGTCGGGGCAATCATCGGAGCGATAACTCAGATACTCGTCCAAGAATGGTTATTCGCCAATGTCAAAGGGATCTGTCAACCAGACCAGCCTAACTGGTGAGTGATTTCTTGTTTCCGACACTCGAAGCTAATCCTTTTAGGTGGTGCCCATCGACTCGAACCGCATTCTCAGCTTCTATCTTATTCGGTATCATCTCCCCTTCTCGACTGTTCTCTCCTACACATTCATCTCATCTGTACTCCCCTTTACTCATCTTTTTCCCGATAGGAGCAATCCTTCCTATAATCACGTATTTTCTCGCCAGGAAATATCCCAATTCAATCTGGAAATACGTCTGTTGGCCTGTAATCTTCAGTTGTATCAGCTTGTTACCGCCGTATCTCCCTATCAACTTTATAAGGTAAACCTCGAGGATATCCGTGTTGACGCTGATGTTCCGGCAGCTTCTGTATAGTTGGATTCATCTTTCAGTACTATATCAGGAGGAATAAATATCTTTGGTGGTCGAGATAGTTAGTACTTTGTCCTTTCATGGTGATATAGCTGATAATAGTAGCAACTTCATCTTGTCGGCAGCGTGGACGTGCGGATATGCTCTATGCGTAATTGTGATCTTCTTCAGTGAGTCATTCGTATTCGGCGAGTAAGTGCGATACGAGAGCTGATCCGATCTTTAGCTCTTCAGTTACCGAAAGATGGGAACAGTGAGTCAGATTTATGTTTTACCTGTCCGTCATCTTACGGTCATAGTCGGTCAAGGCCTTCGAGATTGGTGGGGAAACACTGTCCACTCGAAGACTCTTGATGGGCAAGGTCGGACTGCCGCGGCTGCTTCCCATCTGTCTCCAGGTGAGACATTCGGTCTAAGCGCCGGTAGCTGGACCTAGGTTATTCGCTGGTCTAGCCAGTAATTATGGGTATTTTGTCTATGGGCGATCATCGCTGACCAAGAGTTGTGTGAAAATGAATAAGAGGAGGTGATTGTACTATCCGTTAATATACACAGTAATGCCTATCTTGTCAGTTTGATGATTTTCTTATGTACCCACTACAACGATGCCCTTCCAATCTTCAGGCCTTCTTTGCATACTCATAGAACCCTTTTCCAACCTTTTCTCCCACCCAACCTGCATCTACCATTCTAACTAGTAAACCACTTGGTCGATACTTGCTATCCCCCGTTTCGGTGTATAGAACCCTTTGGATCGATAAACAAGTATCTAGACCGATCAAATCGGCCAGTCGGAGTGGACCCATCGGATGACCCATTCCAAGTCTAAAAGTCGTATCGATATCTTCTGCCGTGGCCGTTCCCTGGTCCGTCAATGTCTGTCCCACACAAGCGAGGATAAGCCGGAGCTCACTTTCTCCAGTACGAAGATCGCCTCATTGATCATTGGCATTAAGATGGCATTGGCGATAAACCCAGGGGAATCCTTTGATGTTACGACCTCTGTTTCGGATATCAGTTTGATATTGTCAAGAGTAGGGTTAGCTGACCTTTCTTACATGCTTTACCGAACGCTCTAGCTCTTTCCAATATGTCCGAAGAAGTTTGTAAAGAAGGGATAATTTCGACTAATTTCCTGATGTTATCAATAAGCGATTAATAGTTTGAAATGTTGTAGATGGCTCACATGACAGGAACTGGATTGAAGAAGTGAATACTGTTTTCGTCAAAACTTTTCGTATAAACTGCTCGGATGGACTTCACACTTACCCAACCACTCTCTCTGCTGCCCCCGGACTACCTCTCTCTGCAGCACGAGCGAGTCTCGTCAGGGATATTGAACTTGTATTGGAACCAAGTATCGCTGGGGCAGGTAATATCCCTGCTAACCGTTGAAACAATTCAGATTTCATCTCTGGTATTTCTGGAATTGCCTAATGACATCAGCACCTGTTCGTTGGTATAGACCAAAGTATAACCGCCTGACTAACCTCAATGACCAGATCCGTATCTTGATGTAATACTTCCCCTCCTATCGTTCCATCTCCTCTCTCACCTCTAAATCTTTCTCTTGCTTCTCCCGCTACATTCTGGGTTAATCGACCTTTAGTCACATCTTTCGCTAACCATGATTCGAATTTAGTGATAGAGCTAGCAAGTACAGTAGGACTTGGATCATAGATCGTCACGGGGATACGGGCGTGAAGAGCTGTCACGTAGCTAATCTGTGAGTTTGTACCTTTACCTAGTCGATCAAGTTAGTAGCTCACGCTATACCTAAACCCATTTGACCAGCTCCTATCACTGCGGCTCGTTTGATTGGTACGCTCATCCTGGGTGATCGAGGTGATATTGGCTGAGGAAGGCTTGAATATGGGTGATAATGTAGAGTTGAATGATACTCTTGATTAGTTGACTTTGCCGGTTAGTTTTGATGACATCTACCCGGCGCAAGCTCCGAGCCGGTGGATGAGAGCTCCTATGCGATTCATACAGTCTACGATGAGTATTGGTATACATCAAGATCAGCAGTCGCTAGCCATTCAGCTACAGTCTGATCGTATTTTATGAGTTCGGTATAGTCAATCAATGGTTATATCCTCTCAGCGACAAGATCCGGATCTACTGTAGACAATCTTGAGATCCTCGTGAACAGATACAAAGGCATACACATACACACGAGTCATTCCCACCGAGATACAAATGATCCAGACTCAGACTTTGCTCTCAGTGATTCCATGGGTTCTGAGATTCCCATCCCCAGAAGTCGTATGCTAACGAGAAAACGAGAGGACGAGTGGAGGTTTACTTGGTTCCATCTAAACCTCCACACATTTTTCAAAGTCCGGTTCTTCTGGTCTCTGTGTGCGTTCGTTTCGCTAACCATTTGGTCGGAGGAACTCGCTCCGCACTGCTAATACCAAGTGACGGATGTATTCAGACGAGAGGTACTGTACACAGGCACATTAACCCTTCCCCAGCCTCTAGAACTCTCTGGAGTGGAGAAAGTTCTGGGGTAACAGCCAATGGCCGGGGAAAAGAGGCTTTTGTGCCAAGGTGAAAGATTGTTGCCCCGCTTACATCTCCGCATAGTCACATGCTCTGCAGTTCGCCCGTCAGCTCTCCATGGAATGGCATATAGAACGAGCGGTGCCAAGACTACCCCGGTCAGTCTAGTTACCGATAGCTTACCTGAAAGAGACGTTTTGAGCTGGTTACAGTCGATTTTATAGGCAGATCCTACAGATTTCTATAGAGATGTATACCCCGTACCTTCATTCTCCGGGTGGTTCATTACCGTGATTTACTGAGTTCCAGGAAGTATCAAGTAGTTATAAGCAGTCACATATCCTGTTTACCACCTCCTCATCAATCACCCCTGATTATCTACCATGTCACACGAATACAAGGGAAACGACTCTCATCTCGATTATAAGCACGAGGCGGCCCACGTTGAGCATTCTGAGCTTGAATCTCAAGACCATGTCGATAGGACTGTCCCACAATATGACAAAGCTTGGGAGAGAAAAACTGTTAGAAAGATTGATATGCGATTATTGATCATTCGTGAGTATCTCCTTGAAGTCACATATTCACCCAGCTGATATGTCTATAGTGGGTCTGTGTTACTCTGTCAGTTTGATGTGAGTTGACACCATCATATGAAACAAGCACTAGACTGACCTCGTAGTGATCGAACCATCATCTCCGTTGCGCGACGTGGGTATAGTCATTTGATCATGATGAGCCCAAGCTAATTCCAATACAGTGGCTGGTCTCCTGAAAGCCCTTCAATTAGGTGTCGGAGAGAGATACTCTATCGTCACTCTGCTATTCTTCGTCCCATATATCATCTTTGTGAGTTGATAGGTCATAGACCGGTCAAGTTTGCTGATCAAACTAGGAATTACCCTCCAACCTTGTCCTCCGACATGTCCCAGCTCGATTCTGGCTCGGAGGTATTGTCATTTGTTTCGGTGTCATCACCATCGGTCAAGCTTTCTGTAAGACATGGTGGCAATTCGCTATTTGTCGAACTTTACTTGGATTTTTTGAAGGTCAGTAGGATTTGGTTTCACTGAGATGATTGCTAAACTCGCCTTAGCTGGATTCTTCCCTGGTTGTGTATACCTACTCTCATGTTGGTACCCTCGATACCAAACTTCGAGTCGAATGGCTGGGTTCTACCTCGTCTCCATGGTCATCTCAGGTTTCTCCAACATTCTCGGTTACGGTATTTCCCTTCTTGCAGGTAGAGCAGGTCTTCAAGGTTGGCAATGGAGTGAGTCGAGTGGTTGTCGATATATACGATCCTTGAGGCTGATTTTAAGTCTTCGTGATTCTCGGTATCATCACCGTCGTCCTGGGAATGCTTGCTATGCTTCTTGTCGTCGATTTCCCTGAAAAGAGTAACTTCCTAACACCCGATCAAAAAGCATGGGCTATTGAACGGATCGAAATTGATCGAGGAGATTCAGTTCCAGATCACATGTCATGGAGAACTCTTAAAGAAGGAGCTACCGATCTCAAGCTTTGGAGTTTTGCCTACCTCTTCATGTCCGCTACGACGGGATCTTACGCATGTAAGTGCATAATTTTTCACATTGAGTTGAATCATGACTTACAGAAACCAGTCGCATTCTTCCTCCCGGTCATCCTTGCTGGTGGTGGATACAGCACCAAACTTTCTTTAATACTCAGTGCTCCACCATACGTTTTCGCCGCTATTTACACCATCATTTCCGCTATTCTCAGTGATCGATTCCGACTGCGAGCTCCATTCATTGCCGTCTCTTGTATTGTCTGTATTGTCGGATTATCAATTACTTCCTATGCGGGAACTATCGGTGTTCGATACTTTGGTGCTTTCTTGACTATCGCAGGAGCTCAATCCAACGTACCGGCTGTCATCGCTTACTCGCAGAATAACGTTCGTGGTACCTCCAAGAGAGCTTTCAGTTCTGCTCTCGTCATTGGTTTTGGTGGTATTGGCGGTATCATTGCGTCGACAGTATACCGTCAGAAGGATACACCGAGATATGTCCCAGGGTAAGTGGCTCTTCTTGTCTTGATTTGAGCGCATATACTGATAATCCAGTCTCTGGACTACTCTCGGTCTCAACATCGGATCCATCATACTCCTCGGTGTCCTCTCACTTTACATGAAGAGAGAGAATAGAAAGCTCGAGGAGGATACAGGTCATATGAATGAAGGCAGTACGACTTTCCGATATGCTATTTAGGTCTCGGGGTGAGAAGAGGATTATTGGGGATCTGATGTTGACAATCTTGAATTATCGGTTGATTGAGGAATGAAGGACGTTGATGTAAGTAATTTAGTTGTTTGAATGTTATCATATGATACGATTGGAGCAGCTCCGTTCTAGGACCTTTGTACGAGGCTGACCTTGAATTTGCAAGGAATAAGGATATAATAGCAATGACTACAAGCTCGTCGTTGCCCAAACGAGTTGATACCACGCGTCGGCGCGTCAACGTAACCAGATTGCGGTGTTGAGTAGACTGCGAGTCATTGTTTGTATCCGGCATCGGCGATGTTGTATGGAGACCTACGAATGACTGGAGAGGAGAAAAGATACAAGTCGTGTATGTATGCATGACCAACCTGTCGTGACGTATAAAAGAGATCCAGACTTTCGGCTCCGTTGATCACCCATATACCCAGATCTGATTCCCCCCCTTTCATTCAACACAGCTTCGACTTTGCTTCTTCTACTGAGAATTCTTCTCTACGCACTTCGTCAGATCAATATACCTCAAGATCTACAACCTTCAAAAACTAGCAAAGACGACATCCAAGAAGAATCGCTTGTCGAAACACTTTGCTGGATTGAAACTTGGATTGGAACAACAGCTGAAACGCGTCGTACATTACATCGACAATAATACTTTTCATCACTTTTCCACCCTTCCTTCCTTCTCTATAGACACACTGGTGTTATCGCGGTATAATCAAGATGTCGTCAAGTACCGCCCCGCCCTCATCGTCGATATCAGCAAGTGCTGTTAGTGCAGCTGCATCGGGATTGGTGAATACAGCAGGAAACAAGTCATTCAAGATTGTAGGGATTTGTTTAGCTGTTGGATCTGGTGTTTTCATCGGATCAAGGTGAGTTGGTGGTCTACTTGGGATACTTCTGAATTATCTCCTTCATCATACCCATAATCTCCATCGAGCTATTCCACTGTTTCTCCAACATGCCTATAAACCCCCGCCTGTTGCTGACTATTCCAGTTTTGTCATCAAGAAGAAAGGATTGTTGATGGCTACGGCCAAAGCGGGAAATGCAGCTGGTGAAGGTCATGGATATCTGAAGAGCTGGGTATGGTGGTTGGGTATGAGCATGATGATCATAGGAGAGATCTTGAATTTTGTCGCATAGTAAGTCGTCGTACTCAGATGGTTGAGCGCGGAACGGCGAATTTGATTATGGGATGTGAAGGAGGGAACAGAAGATGCTGGCGGCTAGCGAGAGATGAGTACAAAGGATCATCACTGACTCTTCAGCGCTTTCACCGAAGCTATATTGGTGACGCCAATGGGAGCGTTGTCTGTGGTGATATGTGCTATATTATCACATTTCTTCTTACAAGAATCGCTGAATTTCTTCGTAAGGCCCTACATCTTGTGACCTCTTTCTGAAGCTCACGCTAACAGGGCTGGATCGGCTGTGTACTCTGTATAATAGGAGCTACGATTCTCGCACTCAATGCACCAGAACAACAATCCGTTACCACCATTAATCACTTCAAAAAGCTTTTCATCGCACCTGGTTTCCTCGTCTGGGCTTCACTTTGCATCGTGGCCAGTCTAGTAATCGTCTTTTATGTCGCACCGAAATGGGGTAAAAAGAATATGATGCCGTATATCACGGTATGCTCTTTGATTGGAGGTATCAGTGTGAGTTGTACCCAAGGATTAGGGTCAAGTATCGTGACGAGTATACAAGGGTGAGTTTGATCTTGGCTGGATCCTTTGCGATTGGTTAACAGAAATAGGGATAATCAAGTGAAGAATTGGTTTTTCTGGTTTCTGTTTGTCTTTGTTGTCATAACGCTTTTGACTGAGTGAGTTAATAGGTAGAAACGAGAGGCGAAGACTAATTTGTATAGGATCAATTATTTGAACAAAGCATTAGAACTGTTCAACGTGAGCTTCCTGTTAAATCGGTCAAGCTGACTCTCTTCAGACCAGTATGGTGGTACCCGTCTACTTCTGCTTTTTCAGTTCTGCCACTCTTATCACCTCCTTCATCCTCTACCAAGGCCTAAAAGCATCAGCCATCACACTCATCACCATGGTTCTCGGCTTCCTCGTCATCTGTCTCGGTATCACTTTACTCCAACTATCCAAAGTCGATCCTACAAAACTCGGCAAGCTAGATCGCAAAAGTACAATGCTGTTTGAAGCCGCTCATCATCAAACGGAAGAACAAGAAAAGGGAAGTGTCACAGCGATGGAAGATCCAGGAATGGATGCTTTGAGAGGTGGATTTGGAGCTGTTGGAAGTATAATTAGAGCGAGGAGCGTTTCGAGGAAATTGTCGTCGGCAGGTGATTTCCCGGGTCAGTATGGGTATGATTCTAGTGGAAATCTGTCAACCCATGGTATGGGTAACCTGCAGCGATATCAACGTGAGTAGGCGTTCTAATCCCAAAGACGATGTAATGACGACTGGTAGTCAGCGATACTCCTATGCCACATGATGCGCTAGAAAGGATATCTCAACATACGAAATCTCCAATTGAGCGATCAACGTCTTTCATATCTCACGGATTATTCCCAAGCAGATCCAAGTCACATATCAAGGTATATCATTTCACATTTCTACGTATCGTTGCTGATCGAAAATAGTTTGAGGAAGCGGATGTCGGACAGCATTATCGTTATGACAGTGATGGAGATGTTTCGGATCACTACAGGCAACATCCCCACGCTGCTCCGCCTCTATCTATACTAAATAATCGCCAAGGTCAAACGTCCACAGGTCACTCTGTATACCCTCCTGTGGTCGAAGAACCAGAAGATGCACGATATTACGACGCCACGACAATGGAGCTGGAAAAGTCAGCAGGAAATGGATATCTGGATCCGTATAGTCAAGCACCACATACATCCAGTCGGTTGCAAAAGACACCTTCGGCGGTATCTACCACGAGCAGTACAGGTACAGGTGCTCACCGACTTGCCAACTTGTTTCACTTTTCGTCTTCGACAGATCCTTCACAAGTCCGTGGCGGTCAACATCGTGGCACTAGGGATTATCCTCAACTTAAAGTTAGAGATTATATCCTAGAACACGAAGAAAGAGCGGGACTGGTTTCGGAGAATACTCATGGACACGAAGATGACGAGGAGGATAAGATATCGAGAGGAAGAGATAGTTATGAGGATGAACCGAAATCGGCAGTAACAGACGAATCCATGGGACATGTCTTTCGAGCCGAAAGATTACCTGCACCAAAAAGCGATTTAGATTATAATCCGAATACCCCAAGACCTAATTTCGGGCGAGAAACGTCACCGAGAACAGAGGGACCTAGAGGGCCTAGGAGTAATGGACGGTGAGGTTAAAGTGAGGCTAGAGGCGATGTTGATCTATGTAATGTGATATCTCAGCTGTAGCGGTCTATCAGGAAAACAGTTGTATGCAAATTTCCATCGACCGGAAAACAAAGCATGTGCCTTGTATCTGTTTCTAATTAGAGCATCAGTATGCTTTGGACTGCATCGTTCCGAACAACCCACCCGTTCATAACGAGATTACATTGCTAGGGCATGTAAAATAATGTTTGCCACCTAAAACCTAAAACATGAGATGACGAGTTGGTTTGCCGATTCGAATTCATTGTATTTTTGCATTTCACTCGACTCTTTCAATCGTTTGTCTTCTTACGGGTCTTGGTGTTGTCTCATAGAACGGTGATTGTCTCCGAACCTAGCTTATCGACCATTCATAATGTCCTTTTCAAGCATGCGTTCTTTACCTGCAAGTTGTTCAAAATCAGCCGGTTTCTTACATCCCGAAGCACTGCTCAAATCCACTCGACAATCACGTCGCAACCTCTCTTTCACTGGATCTCAACTTCAAAGACAAGCACTTGGTCGTATAACACCGAAAAGGATCGCAATAAGATTACCGGCGGGTAGTGGAAATGGAGGGACATTACCTCAAGCGACAATATGGCAGCCGATCTTAGTGAGTTACTTACAGTTGAAGATATATATTTAAGGGGTGACGCTGATGCGATATTCAAGTTTTGTTTGGTACTTGGAGGAGGAGGGTATATCGCCGCAGCACAATATACAAGTATGGATACGGTTAAATGGGCAGATCGACTTGGTGCAGGTAAATGGTGGAGAAAAGGTCAAGCTCAACCTTCTGATCGTGAGATTATCCGGGCAAAGACGATGGACAGTGCGAAAGTGAGTTTAACATTCACTCTTCCCGATTTGATGAGAAGGAAGTTTACATTTTTAAAAAGGCAGCTCAACAAACTGTCAATGGATTATCGACAAATTTATCATTTTTACCTAATGCCATTCGAACACCCATCATACGCTTATACGTTCTTACCCAAGAGTACACATTAAATACACCGCCAGCTCAATCTGTGCCGATGTATCTAGTTGGAGGGATGGGATTAGTCTTTCTAGGTTGGAAGATTAGGAGATTAGAACCATTCATGAAGAAATGGTGGTTGCATCACCCGGTTGTACTCGGTGGTGTTCGAGCGAAATGGCAACAGAGCGTAACTTTATTTACTAGCACGGTGGGTTTGATCTCTTGATTTTCAACATAATGTATCAAAGATTAACACACCTTTAGCTATCGCACCAATCTCTGCCCCATTTTGCATTCAACTCTATCGCTTTAACATCTTTCGGCGCCGCTTCTTACTCTTTCCTAGCATCACCACCACCCGGCGACATCCCTCCTCCTACATCTACACATGCCCCTCATTTCCTTGCTTTTCTACTTACAGCCGGACTCGCCTCATCCCTAGCCAGTCATACATTCACCAATCTCGTACGCTTACCTCGTTTGATCAAAAGCCTTTCGAATCCAGCTAGATTATCCTCTGCTCAAGCACTTGCAGCTCATCAGGCTATATTACCTTCCTTAGGAGCGAGTGGAGCGATTTACGCCGCTTTGACTTTG
>JALPCA010000170.1:0-18938 GCA_026538345.1 Cryptococcus sp. GC_Crypt_4 | reverse complement strand
CACACCTGAAGGTATGGCTCTGTTTGCTGAATTGCAACAAGGCAACAAGACCGTTTTCGCTCCCAACAACGAGGCCTTCGCTGCTGTCCCAGAGTCAGTCTCTTCCAACACTACACTCCTTACCCAAATCCTCTCTTACCACATCTTGAACAACACCTACTCTGTAAACGGTACAATGGTTGCGCCAAATCACACCATTGCTCGAACCCTACTCAAGGGTGACTACGCTCTTCCAGGAAACAGATCTGCTCCTCTTGTTCTCTCAAGAAACTCCTCTTCCGCCATGATGTTTGACATCAACCAAGCCGCTTCCAACGTTTCCGCTCAAGGCCCAGCTGCCGCTGCCAACTTGAACGTCTACATTATCGATGAGGTTCTTTCCCTCCCGCCCAACCTCTCTTCCGCCGCTACCACTCTTCTCCCATCCCTCGCGGGTGTCATTACCCAAGCCAACTTGCTCGAGCCTCTTGAGATGGCCGAAGGAGTCACCATCTTCGCTCCTATCGACTCTGCAATGTGAGTAGCTTTACTGAAACCTGTTATCTCAGCTGACCCTATGCAGTGAAGCCGCCGCTTCAACCCTTGCTTCACTCAACACCACCCAAATCCAAATGATCCTCGCCAACCACGTTATCAACGGTACCGTTGCATACTCCAATCAACTTGCCTCTGCCAACTACACCTCTGCCGGTGGTGAGCCATTCACTTTCATGAGCAACTCTACCGGTACTTTCGTCATGAGCGGTAACTCTTCTGCCCAAGTCGTCCAATCCGACATTATCATTCAAAACGGTGTTGTCCACCTGATCAACGGTGTCCTTGCCAACATGGGAGCTAACCCACAAGCCGCTGAATCCGCCTACTCTTCAGGTACCGCTGCCGCCGCTACCCAGACTGAGGCCACTGCTCCAGTCACCAACACTTCCCCAGCTGCCACATCCAACGCCGTCGCCTCATCTTCAGGTGCTGCCGGTCAAGCCGCTGCTCTTGGTCTCTCCACCGGTATGATCGGTTCTTTCGTCGCTGTCGCTGCTGCTGTCATCGGTGGTTCTGCCATGTTGCTTTAAGCCTGAGTGGATGGGTTTGATTCGGAGAGAATGGTTATGGATGTAATCTGTGTATGGATGCGTAGGATAGTGATAATCGTTAATTGTTAGTAGAGTTACATGGTAATTTCGTGAAGGGTTGCAGGTCTCATGTATCGTTACTTTACCTGCGAATTGAGAGACAAGTACACCGTCACGGCAGCATTTTGATTATTTGGTTCCAATCCTTGTTTCGTCTTGGGTTGTTTCTTGTCTAAAACGCCGCTCTGTCTTCACGCCTTTCGTCTTTGTACTCGTTACAGAAGGTATAGTACGGCCTCATCAAGAATGGTATCGACATCGGTTTCTGCGGATTTCCATACAACGTTCCAGGCGCTGAAGACAGGTAAGATCGCTCGTCTTTATTTTACTCAGAGATACAGGTCTGACAGATACGACTCAGAGATCCTGCTAGATTTGGAATCACCAAATCCTTCTTTGACAAATATCACACCAAAGTTTACCACACTGCGGAACTTGTTGAATACTACGTCGAGCTCGTTACCGAGTTACGATCAACGGAAATATGATTTGGTAAGTTGATAATCTGACCTTGAATTGGAGTTACAATGAAGAGTCTATCAAAGCCCCTTCTTGGATATTCCTCTGAAGTTGGCCAAGGGGAAGAATACAGAAGGTCCATACTGACAAATCTAGCAATTGAAAGAGCTTGAGACGAGATTGACAAGTTTACGATCAAGAGATAAACCAAGGTCGAAATTCGCTTTCTCGGCAAAGAAAGCTTCAACTTCAGCTTCATCTGTAAAGATCCCACTCTCAGCTTCATCAAGTACTCCTTCGATATCACCACAAGTGATTTCAGAAAATATCAACCAAGTCGAACCAGTCTCATCCTCGAATTATACAATCTCAAATCGACAATTTGAACGTCTCACAAATGATTCTATCGATATTAACGATGAAATCTATACTTTATCCATCTCGAACCTTTCTTCCTGTATTATCAATTTACGTCCGACCTCTTCCAACCTTACCTCTGAAGATTCGACATCACCTTCTAAATCAATCTCTAAGCCTAGAACACTCCGTTCATTACATCTAAGAGGATTGGATCGATGTGTGGTCATAACGGGATTATTGGACAGTAGCATCATGTTACATGATTGTACGAATTGTCTAATGATATTAGGTGCTCAGCAGGTATGTCCCCTCTAGTCTCTCCATCGGTATCACCTCATTGAATACCTACTGACGTGTTAGTTCCGGATGCATACCTCGACAAACTGTACTATACTCTTATACGTCAGTTCTATACCTGTCATCGAGCATTCAAAACAACTACGATTTGGGGCGTATCCCCAATTTCTACTGACAAGTCCAACTGTAAGGCGTTCTCTCGTACATAAGTCAGTGATCTCTACTGACCGTTACCTCAGCACATCGAGAACAAAGTCATGCAAATGGCAGATTTCGATTGGGTGATGGGAGGTGCCTCACCGAATTGGTCAGTGGTAGACGACTCGGAGAACGTCTTCAACCAGAGTCAATTGGAATTGATCACCTCAACGCAGGACGTGAAAGATGTCTTGGACATTTTGTGGCCGTTAATTCAAAACAAGAGTGATACAACATGAATAGCATGATGTGGGTTGATGTAAAGATATTTCTATCAAATTCAAGCGATTTTCAACGGTCACACGCAAATATCCCAATAGCTCCTAGCGTTCTTCTTCAGGTCTTCTAAATCTTCAAGATGCTCACTATCTCCGTCAGCCATTTCGTCACGTATCAAAGTCGAAAAGCTACACTCACTCTTCCTCCCCAGCTTATCTCTCGCAGGGTCCACTTGCTCATCTGGACTTCTCACCTTGCCCGCTTGACTTTGGCTTTTCATCACTTCCTCCTGACTCTCACTCCTCTCTGGTGGAGCAGACCTCGTTCCTCCATCTGTACTTCCCAATCTTTTCTTCAAGGCTTCTTGTGCCATCTTCCCTTTCTTCTCCCTATCATTTGCCTCTTCCTCTGCGGCCTCTTCTTCCATGTTTTGGACTGCTGAAGTAAAGTTCATGCCGCTATCGAGGAGAACGACACCTTTACCGGATGTAGCCTCGGCGAAGTTTTCGTATAGATTCCGACCGGTATCGTCACCTCTACCTTCGCCCGACCTAGTTATGTCAGCTCGACGTCCGGTACAATGAACCATTGAACTGACCAGAAGTGGAAAGCACGGGTCATAACGCCGTAAGAAGCTGGTGTGACTTCTACTAGATCTCCTCGAGCCATCTCTACAGCTGGGACCTCGTTGGGCGGAAGTCCGACGAGATATGCGAGCTAGCAGTGTCAGCTTTCGACAACTTGATGGAGGCAGAAGCTTACAAGACATCGAATAACAGAAGCATGACCGATGATGAGGAGATCGTCCCGTACTCGCTCGAGCTCGAAGATACACGGCTCAAGTCGGACTAAGATTGTCAATTACCTTGAAAGTTTTCATGGTCTCATCTACCCACCACTCAGGTCGTGATATGATTCCGCACGGGGTGCCCGGTGAGCATATGGATCCGCTAAGAATCTCTCCCATTCATCTGGATATAGTTCCATCGCCTCTTGCGAGGAAAGACCGTCCCAGACACCTCTGCGTGGATTCAGTGAGAATCCTTAAGGCGGGTACTAGGACTTACGGGTTGATCTCGGACATGTTGGCTTTCTGCTCGACTTTGAAGCCGGCATGCACGAATGGCCAAGCGGTATGGTATGCTCTTCTCCGAGCAGATGTCCAGACCTGTCGGCGTAAGTTGTTGCCGGATAACAGCTTTATCAAAGAAACTCACCAATAACGGATTCTCTTCGCCCATCACCTCTCCTGCTACCCGTCTTTCCTCTCTCAAAGCCTTTCTTCTTGCAACTACCGCCGCCTTAAGTCTCTCAGCGTACTCCCATCCAGCAGGAGACAGGTCAGAATCTGCCTTGTAAGAATGTTCAATGAGTGATTGTCCAGACTAAGATGATCAGCTTGACACCGTGTGGGAGCGTGCAGCTTACTCTTGCGAAATAGATAGTTCGAGGATTCGTATGTATGTTCATCAAGAAGAAACAGCACCTTGATTGCAGGTATCCTGGATGGTCAGTCAATGTCATCGTTAGGTCAGATCTTCTCACCCTGAATCTTGTTCACCTCGATTCTCTCTCCTACATTCATCACTTTGATAAAAGGTCCTTCCTCAGCAACGACCGTATCGTATAGACCTTCTTGATCTCTGATTCTTGACCAGTAGTCTGCTACGGCTTTATCCGCATCCCAACCGGCGTACTGCTGAGTGAGCTATCATTGCAAAGATAGTGGAAATCTTATCTCACATCTGGCGAAGACAGCTTGACTGATCTGATGTTCGCTGTAATGATGTCTTCTCTGTCACACACACTTTCTGTCATGCAGGTTAGCGCGAGGTCTTGGGTGAGTCTGATGCCTTAATCTCACCTAGGAAGACCACGTGCACTCCCTGCTTCTCAAACTTGTCAAAACACTCTTTTCGAGATTGTGTGTTTCCATGATTCGCATCGTAAATCACCACTTGTCCACCTTGCACCGTGTAGAAATCCATGATTTGATCTTCCAATTCAGTCTTGATTCTACGCCTCAGCGCATTTGTCGCTTCCGACCTGTCGCCTGACCATAGTATCAGCTATACTCATCATGTCCCAGACGTCACTACTGACCTTTCGTTTGGAAGTAATCCGCTGGGATGTTCTCCGCTCCTCCGAGAACTTTACGTCGATAATCGCCTAGGGAATAGACACGTGTTTTGACACCTAACCATCGTAGGTACCGCTCTAGTGCACGAGAGATGTGCGTCTTTCCTCTTGCTGTATATCTGTTAGCTATATCCAGGCCATATGCGAGGTACTTAGCTTACCAGGGAGACCAACGGTTACTATAAGGATGAGACCGGCGTGCCAGAGACGACCTGACTGAGTTACATATAACGGTGCAGCCATTATGAATGACTCCTACACTCAAGATACCAGAGAACAAGTGGTTCACTTGAGCGATAGATAGATGTCGAGATATGGAGGGTTGATCGAGATAGCAAGATAGTTGTGAGATTAGAAGGCAAGGTGAGGGTTCCCGGTCAAGTGAGTCGGTACGGAAGCAATTTCAACCGGCTTGTCTTAGTCGGGTTGATTAGACCATACTCTGTCTCTACTTTTCGACTCGAGATACAATGTCAACCGAACAAATGGAACTACTGGCAAGATGGAGGACGATCGGAGCAAGACATTCTCAGGAAGTGGTTGATTTGGCACCGAAAGTACTGAAAGCAGGGAGTTTAGGAGATCAAGGTGCACTTGATACTCTTCCTTGTCTCCTATGTTGACGCTGATGACGATCAGAATGGTCGATACGTGAACAGTTGGCTATTGCTGCGTTAGATCTGGGTCAAATACGACTTGCTCGTGTCAGTCGTCGAGGGCTACGCTGTTGAGTCAAGCTGACGCATTACAGGAACAATTGGAGATACTGGACAAGCGATTTGAAGGTTCGCCAAGAGTAGCATTGATTTATGGACTACAGCTCGAGGCGAAAGGAGATGTGACGGGAGCCAAAAGAGTATATGATACGATGCTCAAAGAGGATGAAACGAATATAGTGAGTGGTCATTCCAACTTTGCTCATTCGATTAACTAACCCCTAGTCCGCTCATCAACGGATCATCGCTTTATCCCTTTTCTCCCCCGTTGACGCTATTACAAATCTACTAAACTACCTCGACGTATTCTATACGGATCCAGCGGGATGGTCACTCTTAGCAGAGTTATATGCGGATCAAGGGTTGTACGCTCAATCGTTGACTGCCCTTGGACACGTCATGATAATACAAAATTGGGATAGTGGAGCAGTCTGTCGAGCAGGAGAGACTGCTTATACACTTGGGTGAGCTAACTCTCGCTGGAACTCCGCATAGCAAGGCATAGCTGATATCAACAGGGATTACCCGTTAGCACTGAAATACTTCTTGAGAGCGATAGAAATGGAGACTGAGCCGTCCCGACCGAAAGACAGCAAGAAGTCGAGGTCATGGTGGGGTCTTAAAATGGTCAGCTTGATTCTCCATTTGCACTATGTGATGAAAGCTGACGAGAACAGACTACGCGCCGACTTTTGGCAGATCCTTCCTCCCAAACGTCCGTTGCTTCAGAATCACTCTCCACCCCAAAGCAGCTCGAAGCTTTAGATGCGTTAGCCACAGAAAGGTTACTAGAACTAGGAGGGAAGAGTCTGAAAGTCACAAGGAGTGTATTATCAGCCGCCAAACCAATTGTACGATAGATATAGAGCATTATACAGCAAAGGCAGATCCGCAGTGGCGATGTGGCCGGGACAGAAGTGGCTCGGCCAACATTCTGCGTATACGAGCATGTACAATACATGTCGGAATCACTTGAGAAGTATATCTCTTGTTTATCTAGTTATCGACTTTTATCCTATTCCGAGGCCTCCCCAGTCATCATCAGAAGAATCCAGCCAACCCTCACATTTCGTCTGATACCGTTATGGATTCTGATGAGGCAGCTTGAAGGGGAGGTCGAGTGAGACTTGATGTACGAGCTCCAGCTACGGTAGCACTTTGCTTGCTAGCCGATTTGCGCTTGGAGGTTCCTGCGTCTGTTGAGGAAGTACTGACCGAGGATGATTGAATTAATCGATGAGGGATTTGAGCGGAAGGTGGAGGTAGCTTGATGTTGGGGATGCGCACGACTGGGACGTAAGGAGTGACCGGAGTAGAAGAAGACGAGAGGGATCGTGCAAAGGCAGAGACGGAATTGTTGCCACTATCCTGGTTGACGTCAGTGGTAGTCTGTGAGGAAAGGTTGACTGATGAGACTGACGGGTATTCTTGATCCTGACGTGGTTGGAACAAGTGGTGCCGCCTACCCGATGAGCCTATGATTGTTTGATTGGCTTAGAAGTCACTCACTGTTGCTCTGACTGGACGGACGAGCAGCCAACGGTTGTGTACCACAGAGAGGATTGACATCCACCAGTCCCAGCAAACAGGCGATTGCCTGTTGATACCATCATCTTTCATGATGTCGGGATCGATCATGGTGGTAATGACTTTTTTGATTGTCCAAATCTTGGTAAGATGTTGTGCTCTTACCGGACCTGAAGGCGGGATTTCGTCCATACCAGGATGAAAATGGTTTTGGAAGTGAGGATGATCAGCGGCCAGTCTTGTTCGAACGGCTGCTTCGAATTGAGCGGGGTCTTGAACTCTGATAAAGGAGGACATGTCGTGAGGCTGAGTGGTGAAGGTTTGATTGAGAGTACGAAGGTTCAGACTGTGATTATTGGTATGATTAGGTTCTTCTGATCAATGTGAGACTGAAGAGTTTTAAGGTAGGACGGTGAAAATTGATCATAAAGCTAGGGAGAGGAATGCACCCGTTTGATGGTAATCAAGGGCGTGTTTTAGCTTGACGACAGTTGACTCCTTTGCCCAATTTCTGTCTTTTCTGCACTTTCAACATATACATCTCACGTAACTAAAACAATGAGTGTAAAATTGAATGCTGTCGCTCATCAACCTTATGCTCACGGCTGGGTACGTTGTCTCACATCCGTTTTGATGCACCATTGAAGAAGATTTCCCATAGCGTTATTCTGCAGATGGTAACGGCGATCCAGCTGAAAAAACATTCCTCCGATTGGGATACTCCCATCCCGACGATCCTACGATCTACCTTGGAGGAACAGCGTTAGGAAACGACCCAACAGGCTCCTTCCACATGTTGATCACAAGCTACCAAGCCAAGAGAACTCCTCTAAAGTCTGATTCAGAGGTTTGGGTCATCACCGAATCGGAGTACCTAAGATTGGCCCGTTGCGAGATTGGAGTGAGTCATCAAGATCCGAGTCATTCTTCCCGTGATCCAAAATTTTTGGACGGGCGTTTGTTATGGATAGCCATTGACTCTGACGTTCAGTGGTGGGCCAACTACCAGGCGTACATGGCGGCGGACCCCAGACATGAGGTAGCGGTGCAGCACGCCCGCCGGATCACTCATCAGACGCAACGTGTGTGAGGGTAAGTACACACCGTTATGAGTGACGTTAATCGCGGCAGGACAGCTTCGAGTGACGGAGATTGACGAGAATGAGCGGCATGTTGTATGTATGTATATATATATATATATATATATATCTTTCCCGTTGAATTTGAATGGGTGACTTCCGACGGAGTTTTGGGTTGTTGTTACAGACCGTTTTGGTTAGACTTTAAACACAGCTTCATTGACTACTGTCTTGACTTGGTACAACGTCAAAGCTCGTTGTTCCCGCCCTCTTTCTTTCATCTCGACAAGTATCCTCTCGCCGTGGGACTTACACCAAGCGCTTCCTGTATTAATAACTTTCCCATTATGCTCACACGTCCGTCGCCTCCTAACGGTGAGTTGACGAACTCCACTTCAGGTCACCTTGCCTCGCATCTTATACATCTCATCACCGCTGGGTACAGATGAATCTGTCAGAACATAGCTGACATTCATGGTTTGCCTCCTCCGTTCATCCCTTTCGATACGTCGCACTCGACACTCCTTTTATCTCCCATCTCTCCTCACCTCGCTATCTGGCTCAACCTACGCTGTTGACATGTTCATCCCCGTTTATGATCATCTTCACCACTTGAAATCATGACGAAACCTTACACTCACTGGCTGCATCTGCCGTGGATATCGTCCAAACCATTAAATATAACATGGGACGCTCCTCCTCGGTCCAACTCAACTTTGCCCCCCACTTCCAACACTACCATTTCAACCACAGGAGAACCACCTAGGTACCACAGATATGTGAGTATTCTACAACCATACCCCCATAAGGCGCTCATCCCAGCATAGATGAATCGATATGCCCTACGGTTCCCTCTGATCGTCACCGCTTCCCTCGGTCTTGTGTGGTCTATGGCCGTTGGAGTGGGTTCTATCAAGGTTATCAATGATCATGGAGGCGAGTCGAGCCCTATATCTGTTTCCACCACAACGCTAATCGTCGGAACAGAGACGCAGAAAATGGGCATTTTGGATATAATCATTGCAATCCTCTACTTCGTTGTTGCGATCATTGAGCTGTACATTGTTGTTGTTTCGGTGGTTGTGAGTTGTAACGTATACGTTAGGCGGTAACGAGCTGTACTCACGTTGGAAGCAAAAAGTCAAGCTTGCTAGAGCTTTCGTATACCTGGCACCCTTGGGCGTCTTTGTTGCTATCGGAGCTCAAATCGTTGCTGTTATCCGGCATTTCATCTGTAAAGTATGTGAGGTGTTATTGGCACTCTTTAGTATTGACCTACCGTAGGACGATCTGATTAAGCAATGTGCGGATGAATACACAGGTGGTACTCAGTACGACGTAAGTAGCAGAACTTGTTTAATGATTGACAGCTGATCCGGCTAGGGTTTCGGTAATAGTTTGCCTATTGACAGCAGTGATGCGAAAGCGAGTGAGTATCGGAAGTAGTCCTCATCACAAGCAGCCAGCTGAGCACCTGAAGTATGCCAATCATCGTGGAATAACCGGAGATGGACCGTCATCGTCTTAGTCATTGTCATCGCATGTCTTGCTGTAAGTGGAGCACTAGTCGGCCCATATGTAGCGATGCTCACCCTATACCAGATCTTCTTCGCTGGAATTGCGACGTCTTACTATAGACAACTCTTGAACCCAACAGCTCCTCAAGAACAATCATACCCCCTTCAACCCCAAACTAACTGGAACAATGCACCGCCACCTCCAGGAGGATTCTATCCACCACCACCTGCCGACCAGCAGTCATGGATGGTACCTCCATACCCTGGACCCCCACCACCGGGTCAAGAACCATTCGAGAAAAGCGACTATCATCCTTCTGCCGAATGGGCGCAAAACAACAGTCTGGGTTACGCCAACACCCCTCCACCCGGAGCACCTGTTCAGAGAAGCTCCGGCTGGGGAGGAGTGAATAACAGAGCAGAAGAAGAAGCTTGGGAAAGAGCTCAAAGTGAGGGGGTCACTGCTCACTTGACGGGTCATGGACCGAAACACCGGGAAGAGGAGGATGATGAAAGAGGATATGTTGTGGCCAATAGGGAGGAGGAAGAAGCGTGGGAGAGAGCTAGAACCGAAGGTGTGACGGCTCATTTAACGGGCCACGATAGACCAAGGAGAGATCAGACGGATATCTAAGATGGGAAAGTGGGAATGTGAAACCTCAGATTTAACGATATATACTATAGATACACGTCATGTACTGGTCACATAATGCAACAATTTGTGGGACTGCAGAGGAGTCAATCGAATTTCTGACGTAGCTGCTCCTACGTGCATCATTTGTTAAGACAACACTGAATACATCATATTATGACCTGTCATATCTCAGACGTCACACCCTCCATCGCATCATCTGCTTTGACATTCAAGTCTTGTTCTTCTCCATTCTCAAAAGTCTCCTCGGCCGCAGCAGGCCTTCCCGCCGCAGGAGTGGCCGTGTCTGAGTCTGCCGCCACCCTATCCCTCTTCCCCTTACCCGGCTGCCTCCTCTTTCTCGCATGAGAGTCCTTCTCGTAAGTCGAGGGGTACCTGTGACATTAGTTTCCTACAGGAATGCAGAGGTAGCCTATACTCACACTCTAGTAGCGTGGAACAAGTATCCTCCAGTGGCGCTCGTCGACATCATAGGATGTGTCCTGCCTGGTAAAACTTGATATTCTCTTGTCCATGATTCAGTCAACGATTCCGCAATGTAATTCTGATCTTTCCTTGCCCATTGTAGGGTTTCCGCGAGGATCTGCATATAAGGTGAATACACAGTGATGGTTCCTGAGCCCATGACATAGGGTGTGAGTCGGGCGAGAACTGATATTGGGGATAATTCAGTAGCGAGAATCAGACTGTACTGTTAGCGATATACCGATTGGATGGATCAAACTTACCCGTCCCATCCACCTAAATGTAGGTCATTTCGCAGACCGTTGAGCTCATTGACCTGGGCGTTATGTCTCCGTTGTCTTGCTAATGTCTTTTGAGTGGCAATGGCGGGTAGTCCATCCTCATCAGGCAGAGGTGCTAAGGTAGTCTCAGCGCCGATACCAAGATTCAAAACATATAAAGTCCACTCACGTCGCACGTACTCCTCGCCTGCCTCCATCCAATTTAGAGTCTGTACACAGGACAGCTCCCTCTCACTCCAATTCATAATGTTCAATACACCCCATGGTGGTGGTCCGTCATTCTCGGTAAATGTCAAGATTTTCCCTTCGCATCCCATTCTGTCCATTATTGCAGCGGTAACTAGGCCACCTGTATCGTCAACGACCAGATATCTACCTCCTTGTCGAACATTCGCTGATGTGAGGAGTTGTGATATCGTGTCTTCTCGAAGGTAGAGGATGGAAGGGGCAGATCGAGTTTGGTAGTGTGTAGTGATATTGGGTATAGAAGGAGCGATTGGATGGACCGTTTGTGAGAACCTTCAAAGGGTCAGTTATCATTCGTAAAGATATCGAAGTCCAACTTACTTCTTCTCCTTTCTCTTTCTCCATTTCTCTTTACTGAAATCAGTCTTTAAACCAAACTTCTCGTGTCTCTCAATCTGTTTCTTCATCATCTCTTCCGCTGAAACACCTTGTGCACGTAATTCCGCAATCTCCTCGTGGGTCAATAAATCCGCTTGACCCGTCTTTTCATCATCGATAAACTCGTTCGTCTCTTGAATGTCGTCTGAAAACTTAGCTCTATTACCGTTGCGGGTATCAAGTGAACTCACCGACGATGGACTCGATAATCGGAGCTCTCTTCAACGGTCTAAGTGCGTTCTTCCATCCTGGATTGGATCTCTCTTTTCCCGACGTCGACCCGTCAGCGGCGTTTCCTCCCTTCTTCCTTGACTTCTTTCCTGCTTGTTGTCCGAAAGCCCTTGTCAACGCAGCACTGGGTTCTTCTGATGTTTCTGAGAATTGCTGGGTGGATGTTGAACCAGGCTGGGTTGATTCCGCTGCTCGAGTAATCTCATAGGTTATATCATAGTGCAATCCAAGTAACTCTGAAGCAGGGAAGGCTCCATATTTCCCAAGTTGGACCAGACTTCATAAATCAGCTTTATCCTCCTCTTTCCAGGGGGATCTTCGACTTACCCATCTCGAGATGCTACGACTGCCTTGATGGCGTCCGAAGGTAATCTCAATAGAACGTTATCTCCCTCTTTGATGATAGTCGTTCGTCGATGGAAGATATCTTCCAATGGCTCTAGATCCACCGCTTTTCGTTTCTTGAATGACGGTTTAGATCCGCTTGCTTCAGCTTGAGACTCGGGGACTGGCGGTGTAGTCGTGGGAGCAGCCGTCTCATCACGGACGGCCTGGACCACCTCTTTTGGGATTGAGACGCTTTCCGTCATGATAGCTCCTCAGTCGGACAGTGAATTGATCGGTTATATGCTGATAGACGGTAGAATTCTAGTAAGGTGGTAGAATCCCAGTCTGTTGACAAGAAATCATTGGATAAAATGGAAGAAAAATAACTTGAAAACAAATAATTACAGCTCATTCGAGACGTCTCTGCTATGTTGAATTGACCATATCAACTCTGTTCTTGTAATTATACGGTAACAAGACAACGCACACAGAGATACACAATGGTCAGCTTTAAGGGCCCGAATATGTAGCACGGGTTACATCAAGCTGATATCCCACAGGCAGCCAATATCTCACTACAACCCCTCGCTTCCTCCCGAGATGTCACTAAAATGGAGAGGATTGGTGAGCTAGATCAACAAGTGGCTAGAAGATATATTGACAAATTAGGTGCTCACTCCCATATCCATGGACTTGGTCTTGACGCTAATCTCGAGCCACGTGCAAGCTCCCAAGGGATGATAGGTCAAGGTAAAGCTAGGAAAGCTGCCGGAGTGATCTTGAAAATGGTTCAAGAAGGTAGAATAGCGGGAAGATCGATATTGATGGCTGGACCACCGAGTACGGGTAAAACTGCTATTGCCATGGGTATGTCTCCTATCTTACTGTTCGAGATCAAGTACTGATAATCTAGGTATGGCTCAGACACTCGGAAGTGATGTTCCTTTCGTTATGTTGACTGCGTCGGAAGTTTTCTCCTTGGAGGTGAGCTCAAGACCACATACATCGCCTGCCTATGGCTGACAATTCAGATGTCAAAAACGGAGAGTCTGACTCAAGCATTCAGAAGGAGTATAGGTGTCAGGATAAAGGAAGAGACGGAATTGATAGAAGGAGAAGTAGTCGAAATCCAAGTTGATCGAAGTGTGACTGGAGTGAGTGATTCCAAGCTACACCTATCGAAAGGAGATTAGCTGACCAGTGGTAGGCAACCAAAACAGGGAGATTGACTCTTAAGACAACGGATATGGAGACAGTCTACGACCTCGGATCGAAGATGATTGATCAATTACAAAAGGAGAAAGTGCTAGCGGGAGATGTCGTCAGTATCGATAAAGCCAGTGGAAGGATATCAAAGCTCGGAAGGAGTTTTGGAAGAGCGAAGGATTATGATGCTATGGGAGCTGATGTGAGTTTTGACCTCGTATGATCTGATATCGGAAGCTGACCAGTTTCAGACACGATTTGTCGCCTGTCCAGATGGAGAACTGCAGACAAGGAAAGAAGTCGTCCATACTGTCTCATTACACGAAATCGACGTGATCAACTCGAGAACGCAGGGATTCTTGGCTCTCTTTGCTGGTGAGCTCGATCTGTTTCTTTTTGGGCTACGCTAACCTGTACAGGTGACACAGGAGAGATCAAGCCAGAACTAAGAGACCAGATCAACGGAAAGGTGGCTGAATGGAGAGAAGAAGGTAAAGCGGAGATCGTCCCTGGTGTATGTTCCCTGAAAAACTCTTAAGGAATTTAGCTGACATGGCCAGGTCCTTTTCATTGACGAAGTACACATGCTGGATATCGAATGTTTCTCCTTCCTAAACCGAGCGCTTGAGGGTGAATTGGCACCACTAGTGGTCATGGCTTCCAATAGGGGCATTACGAGGATAAGAGGGTCAAAATACAAGTCACCACATGGTATACCGGCAGATCTCCTGGACCGGATGTTGATCATCTCTACGAAGAAGTACGATGAGACTGAGACGAGGGAAATCGTCAAGATAAGGTGAGTCGAAGTCATCTTCCTGAGCGTAAAGGTGACAACGCCAGGGCGGCCGAGGAAGACGTCAAACTTGCAACAGAATCATTGGACCTTCTCGCTCATATGGGAACTCAAACATCACTCCGATACTCACTCAACCTCATTGCTCCATCTCAATTACTAGCACAACGCCGTAAATCCCCGACAGTAGAAGTTGAAGACGTGAGAATGGCCTATAAATACTTCTGCGATGTTGAGAGAAGTACGGCTTATGCCAAGGAGACTTCGGGGATGATGTTTGGTGAAGAAGAGGTGGATGCACCCCACGCCAACGGGAACGGAATGTCGATGGATATGTCGTAGGTCACGAGGTCATGGCATGTATAAGCTACATGACGAGTGCGGTTTGTACGGCTTGCGATTTTGAAAAGGCTCGGATAAACCTGAAGTCACCTCCACTTGTGACCTCCACCTGTGACCTCCACTGTTTACCTCCACCTGAGTGTCCTCCACCAATCTTCTACCTCCACCCTGTCTGCGTTGTACTTAAAGCGTCGTCGACCGTGTTCTGCTGCACTTCTCTTCGTGTTTGTCCACTTCGCAGCTTTTCATAATGGTCGCTCAGCTCAAGTTTCAAGGTAAAACAATCAATGTTCCAGGCTACGGGTAAGTCACTCATCGGCTACCGAATGAAATCTGAGTGCCAGATGTATGGGTCTCTCCCAGAGCTACGGTCCTGCAGATGACGGCGAGTCAAGAAAGACTTTACAGAAGGCTATAGATCTAGGCTGCACGTTTTGGGATACCGCTGTAGTCTATGGGAAAGGGCATAATGAGAAATTGATTGGAGACTTCCTTCAAGATACCGGTTCAAGAGAGAAGGTATTTATCGCTTCGAAATGTGGGTTCGCTGTAAGTCGACTTATGGTCTGTCTCAAAAGATGATCTGACGCCCTTAGTGTTTCGAAGATGGCAGTGTTACGAATAAGAAAGAACACATCGAATCATATATCGAAGGCACTAAAAACCGCCTCGGCTCATATCCCGATTTATACTACCTTCATCGAATCGATCCTAACACCCCTCTCGAAGAGTCGATTACAGCCCTTGACGGTCTGAAGAGAGCCGGGAAATGTCAGTATATCGGTTTAAGTGAATGTAGTGCGCAGACACTCCGAAAAGCTTGTTCGAGTGAGTGAATTCTGTCAGTGGAGAAGATTGCCCCTGGTTGACCTTGACCAGTTGCTAAGATTGATGCTCTACAAATCGAATATTCACCTTGGGATACCAACCACGAAGACAATGGATTGATAGATGCCGCAAAAGAGCTTGGAGTACAGATCATTGCTTATTCTCCACTGGGTAAGGGAATGTTATCCGGAACGTGAGTATTTAGCCATAGGCAAGTGATCGTCTCGCTTCAAGACTGACAAATACTCAGGATCAAGAGTCCAGACGATCTTTCCGATGATGATTTCCGAAAGACACTACCGAGATTCAGTCCTGAAAACTTCCCCAAAAACCTCAAAATCGTCGATGCATTCCGAGCATTGGCAGCTAAGAAAGGATGTTCACCAAGTCAAATCGCTTTAGCCTGGGTAATATCACAGGGCGCAATCCCTATACCCGGCACCAAGACAAGTGGTCGATTGGAAGAGAATTTTGGGTCGGCCAAGATTGATCTGAACGCAAAGGAGTTGAAGGAGATAAGAGAGGTCATCGAGACGGCTAAGCCTGTTGGAGAGAGATATGGTAAGGATCATATGAAGTTGATAGGTCACTAAACATGGTTGCATTATACGAGTTAGATAAATGCATTTGGAGATTAGATTCTAGAACGGCAAATAACAGCGTGTTTCAGGTTGTCTTCTCCGCGTTCCCCGCACGGTTCGTCCTGATATTGTGTGTCCTGTCCTGTCCTGAATCTTCTCATTTCTCTTTTGCATTGCAACCTCTATCTCAAACATCATGATCTAGATGACAGCATCTGAGCGGTATCGGACGTGTAGTAGGGAACCCTTGGACGACAATCAATAGTGATCAGTGACCAGAGAAGAGAAGGAAAAGAAGTCGGACATCATGTCAGGTGGTAATATCAAGGTGGTCGTAAGGTCAGCTTGTTTTCACTTTTACGATCGTCCATGCAGCTGATGCCTAGTCAGATGTCGGCCTCTCAATCCAAGAGGTGCGTAGATGAGCGAATCCAACGCTTCGTGCGTTTTGGACCATCCTCGACCTCACTACATGATTTGCTCATGATAGCTAATTGATCCTTTAGAGCTCGCTCGAGGAGCCAAAGGCCTCATCCGAATGGAAGGCTGTCAGACCATTCTTGAAGCTCCAGAGAAATCTGATTCAATGTCGAGCCGGGCGACGGAGAAGAAAGCTATGAACTTCTCCTTCGGTTAGTTCTCTTGGATTTGTAGTAGAGCAGGAACGGAGCTGATGATCTGCAGATAAGTCCTATTGGTCTGCGGGCCCGAAAGAGGAGGTCGGATATGCGAGTCAGCAGACTTTGTACAACGACCTAGGAGTGGAGCTGCTGGATCACAGTTTTGAGGGATTCAATACCTGCATCTTCGCTTGTGAGCTTGACAACTTGTCTTGAAGACTACGAGAGCTGACAATGACCAGATGGTCAAACAGGCAGGTGGGCTGAAATCCAAGACGGCAGTCTAAATATTCATGCTGATCACTGGCATCTTTAGCGGAAAGAGCTGTGAGTCCGCATTCGATGGACATGCATGAGCTTGGAGTTTGTCACTGATGATATCTAGATTCCATGATGGGTTGTGAGCCAAAGATTACTGGAGCGGAGCCTTGCCTGATACCTTTAGATGGTGCAGATAAAGGAATCATCCCATTGACGACATCTGAGTTGTTTCGTCGAGTTGAAGAGAGATCAAGCAGTGATTCTCGACTATCATATACAGTGGAAGTATCTTATATCGAGATCTACAATGAGAAGTGCGTGAGCAATTGAAAGCGCTTAGTACAGATACAGCCCTGATATCTCAGAGTTCGCGATCTCTTGAATCCAAAGAACAAGGGGAATCTACGAGTACGAGAACATCCGTCATTAGGCCCATACGTGGAAGATCTGAGTAGATTGGTGGTAGAGAACTACGGACAAATGATGACGTTGATGGATGAAGGAAACAAAGTGAGATGATCCGACTCGATCTCATCTGACCGCTATTTAGGCTCGTACAGTCGCGTCGACGAACATGAACGAGACGTCATCGAGATCGCATGCGGTGTTTACGGTCATTGTGAGCTCTCTCATCCTCTTCCAAGTGTGACAAACTGACGAGTGTAGCTCACTCAGAAACGACATGATGGGGTGACCAATATGACTGGAGAGAAAGTATCCAAGATTTCCCTTGTGGATCTGGCGGGATCCGAAAGACAAGCATCCACAGGCGCTATTGTAAGCTTTCTGACTTACGTGTGCAGATGCGTTAGCTCACAACCCGCAGGGGGCCCGCTTGAAGGAAGGCGCGAATATCAACAGATCGCTGACTACTCTCGGTAAGGTCATTGCTGCCTTAGCCCAAGCGAGTGAGACGGTCAAGGGGAAGAAGAAGAAGGACGACTTTGTTCCGTACAGAGATTCAGTCTTGACGTGGTTATTGAAGGAGAGTTTGGGTGGGAACTCGAAGACCGCCATGATTGCCGCTATCTCGTGAGCTACCGTCGTGTGATATGCGTAGCTGATAGGATGTAGTCCAGCAGATTGTCAGTATCGATTCTGCTTCCCGTCTCCTCCGCGCTGACGACGATCGCTTAGACGAAGAGACTCTCAGCACATTGCGATACGCTGATGCTGCCAAGAAGATCAAGACGCATGCGGTCGTCAACGAGGATCCGAACGCCAAGCTCATCCGGGAACTCAAGGAAGAACTGGATAGTAAGCCCTGTATCTCTGCGCAAATTCAAGCAAAGCTCATTGACAAGTGCTACGAAGTCGAGTCGCCTCAGGTGGAATCGGCGAAGAATCGACTTATGACCCGAGCGTTCCGCCTGAGAAGCAAATTGTGACTTTCAGGACCAAAGATGGCGAAATAAGAAAGGTCACAAAGCTTGAACTGCAAGATCAGCTACAAGCTTCGGAGAAGATTATGGAGAATCTGAATCTGACATGGGAGGAGAAGATGGCGAAAACGCAGGCTATCCACGTTGAAAGGGAGAAAGCACTCGAAGAGCTGGGAATCATGGTAGACAAGGAGGTCAGCAACTCTACTCGCACATTTATCCATCGCTGACATCTACAGGTAGTCGGAGTCCATGCTCCTCAGAGGCATCCGTCGCTTGTGAACCTGAATGAAGATCCGCTCATGTCAGAGGTAGGTAATTAAGGGAGACGGTTTGACTAAGTCTGTAGTGCCTTGTGTATCAGCTCAAGCCTGGAATGACCACTGCCGGGGGGGTTGACGATGTGAAGGCACACATCAAGCTCTCCGGGACCAACATCCTACCTGAACATTGCATCTTCACGAACGAGGATGGTGTTGTAATCATCGAGGCCATGCCGGATGCTCGGACCTTTGTCAATGGCAAGCGAGTGCCGCCCAAAACTCCCATCAAGCTGCTCAATGGCTTTCGAGTGATTCTCGGTGACTTCCATGTGTTCCGATATAATGATCCAGCTGCTGTAAGGGCGTATCGGGAGAAGCTGAGAGGCTCAGCTAGTATAGGTGATCTGAATGGACAAATCCCTAAGGATGGATCACCCGGTT
>JALPCA010000169.1:0-18941 GCA_026538345.1 Cryptococcus sp. GC_Crypt_4 | reverse complement strand
GTTCTACAGGGAACAAAACGTCACTTTGAACTCCTAGTACCAAAGTTGGGATATCCCTTAATCTTTGTAAACCTTGAGCTAATTCAGGTAAATGAGGTGATTTCGAAGTAGGTATAAACCTCTTTGCTTTTGCTTGAGCTTCCGCGGTTGTTGATGGTATGGGCGAGGTTGACGTGGCGGATGAGGTAGTACGAGAGGAAGAAATGGATGGAGGGTCGTTAGGGAATGGGAATGGAGCAATGGTAGATTGATCGGGATAGAATGATTTCCATCTTTTAGCCAGGGCAGTGAGGGCTGGTGCAGTCATATCGAATAGGTCCATCGCTTTCGATAAGTAGATCATGGAATTGGCATCGTAAGTCAAGCAGAACCTCTCTCCCTGGAGATTATCAGCGATACTTTGAAATCATGCCGAGTCACCACGTACCTGGTGATCGAGATATGTTTCAATCAGGAAATCAGGACTAAGCCTGGGTATACCGGATACCCCTCCATCATCGTCTTTCTCCGATAACATTCTCCTACCAAATCTTTCTTCCCATTCCGGTCCGGACCTATAGGTGATAGTTGCGATTTCTACCTTGATCAGCTGATTTTCCGTCGATAACAAGGAAAAGTCAAACTCACGTCTAGCGAGTTTCATACCGTTATGAGGAGGGATAGCATCGTAATAGAAACCTCTATTCCAGTTTGGGTCCGCCATGAGGACTAAAAGTACAGATTAGCCTTGAGGGTTTGGAAGGGTACTGAATGATAAACACTTACCACTTCTCTGGGCATATCTCATTCCTACTCCACCTAGACCTGCACGTCCAGCCGCACTTATACTTGCGACTCTACCCACTCTTTCCGGAGCTAGATAAGCCATACTTAGACTCTGCATTCCTCCCATTGAACTTCCTATACTCGCATATAGCTTGTCGATCCCCATGCCATCCAATAATCCCAGTTGAGCTCTAGTCATATCATGTATACTCAACAAGGGAAATCTGGTCGCCCAACGTACATCTCCTTCTCCAAGTGGGTAAGGTGAAGATGGTCCTGTCGAACCGAAACATCCACCGAGGACGTTCGTACAGATGACATAGAATTTATTGGTATCGATCGCTTTATCAGGACCGACGAAATCTTCCCACCATCCTGCTTTATCGGATGTTGAAGACGATACACCATTTCCGTTTGATGCGACGTGTGAAGAAGCGGAAAGACCGGTATGTAGTAGGATCGCGTTGGATTTATCGGCATTGAGGGTACCCCACGTTTCGTAGGCGATAGAGAATGGAGGAAGAGGTTCGGGAGAGTACAAGAGAGGTAAATTAAAAGGAGATTCGAAATGGAGAGTAGCAGGAGGTGGCTATACTTTGATCAGTATTGTGTGTTTTTGGCCTATCAGGTAGTCCTCTCGACTCCAATTACGACAAGTCGTAATCCTCGTCTCATTGCCTACTCACCACATAACAAGCTTCCGCTTCTTGACTCCCCTCTTTCTTCACTTCATCCTTTTCAATCTCATTTAATATCCTCTCTCTCTCTTTGCCTTTTCCACTACCAAATGATATCGCCGGTGTGGGATATCCCGATAATCCAAATCCACCTGGACTGAAAGTAGGTTTCCTACGACTAGGTAATTGAGGTGAAGCTGGAGTAGGTGGATACCGAAATTCAGGATTAGGAGAAGATTGACCTTGTTGGTGTAAATCGTGATAGGCGGCTAAATGAGGTTTGGGATGTGCGAATGTACTTGAAGTACTGGAGATGGATGCTGTAGAAGAGGTCGACGTCGATGTCGAAGCGGGATTCAAACGAGGTGGTCGGGGTAATGAGGAAGTAGTAGCCGTAGAAGGTAGATGAATGGATCGTTTTATCGTCGCCCTTGGTGGCATCTTGACAGCTTATTCCCTTTCAGTAGTAAGTAAAGAGGTGAGTATCTGTACTCAATGTACAAGTCCAAAACCACCATCCATCCATGACCTCTTTGTCATCATCACCTGCGAATCTCATTTGGAAATACGATAATATTTAGAAATCAATTGCGCCATCGAATCGTCACCATAACAAACTTTTGATCCCGTCTTCGCGTTACCCCGACTCCCGCTCAGCTACCGTAGATTTCCACAAATGCATACAGTCAAAAGAGAAAAGTAGAGGTCACAACTTAATCTATATCACGTATCTCCTTCCACCTATTCTTGGATACGTCTGAAAGTCTCTGCCATCTCGTTGTATAATTGGTCGAATTTGCCAGTGATTTCCTCTTCGGATTGGGTGTTGGGCGACTCGAACTTCATTTGAGACAACTTGAACATGACGTCGGAGGTTGAGTCTCGGATCTGGGATGGTCAATCAGACGCACGTTGAACATTCAGCTGCCACTCACCTTGGCAAAAGTCATGTCCGAAGTCTCAACAGCCCGTTGTGATTGATCGTAGAAAGACACAAAGTTCTTCAACATACCCGAAGTCTTGTAGAATGGACAGTATCGGTCATACTCTGAAATACCGTTTTGTTGGAGGAAATCATCCTGTTGAATATCAGCTTATGTCGGACACATCAGAGACAAAAGCTCACCTTGAGCATTCGAGCGACTTCCAAGGTGATTTTATCACTTTCACCCAAAGCTGATTTACCGACCAACTGAACGATCTCAGAAAGATCTTGCTCTTTTTGCAGGATCTCCTTGGCTCGAGTTCGGAGATCGATGAAACCAGGGTTGCTTTTCTCGTAATGCGGGTCGAGGACCTTAAGGTATTTGGAGTATGAAACGCTGGAACATCAGCGAATACCCTTCGCTCTGTGTATATATAGCTTACTTCCAGTCAACAGATGGGAAATCTAGCTAATGTTAGATATTGGTATTCGCTCGGAGATGAATACTTACGTTTTCGTTGGGCAAGAGTCTTGGATAAACCCCAGCTAAACTTGATTAGCATTGTTCTTCATACCTATGAATATGCTCACAAGACCTGGACAATACCAAGTGTAGCACTAGTGACTGGGTCGGAGAAATCACCACCTGGTGGAGAAACGCTGGATCATATTAGCCTCATTCTTCCCACACATAGAGCGATGACTTACGCTCCAACAATGGAGACAGTACCCTGTCTTTGAGGATTACCCAGACAAGTGACCTTACCAGCTCGCTCGTAAAATCCGGCGAGTTTGGCACCGAGATAAGCTGGGTAACCTGAATCTGCTGGCATTTCAGCCAATCGACCAGAGATTTCTCGAAGAGCTTCGGCCCATCGCGAAGTGGAGTCTGCCATCATGGCAACATTCTGTCCTTGATCTCGGAAGTACTCTGAGAGGGTGATACCGGTGTAGATCGAAGCCTCTCGGGCAGCGACTGGCATGTTCGAGGTGTTGGCAACAAGAGCGGTTCTCTTCATGATTGGCTCTTCTCGACCGTCTCGCTCGAGGGTCAATTCGGGGAACTGTGCACGTCAGTTTATAGAGTAAGAGCAGTTGGAGCGTTGCACTGACATCGGCCAAAACCTCAGCCATTTCTGCATACAGTCAGCCGATAAATAGGGAAGCAATGATCCAGTCACTTACCATTACCTCTCTCTCCACAACCAACGTAAATGATGATGTCGGAGTTGGAGAACTTGGACAAGGCTTGACTCTAAATAGGATGAGCGGTGGTCTCTGAGAATGGCAGCTATACATACGATAACGGTCTTTCCACTACGAACTTGTCAGCTTTGCTCACGGACACTGCCTGCCAACTCACCATCCGAAAGCACCGGGAATAGCTGTGGTACCACCTTGAACACATGGGAACAAAGCATCCAAGACTCGCTGTCCAGTGAACAATGGATAACTAGCAGACTGTTTCTCCGCGACAGGTCGAGGCGCTCGAACAGGCCATAACTGCATCATGGTATGCTCTTGCTTCTTTCCTTGGAACTCGGTCTCAAGGACGACGTCCTATTACGGTCAGCTATCGGATTTCAGAGACCAGCACTGATGACTCACCTCAACAGAGTAGCTACCCTTCTCAGCGATTCGAGTAATGGTACCCATCGCTCTTGGTGGAAGCATGATTTTGTGGTTATCGACAAGGGAGTTTTCGTAAACACTACCGAAGATATCACCACCTGTCAAGTGGTCTCCAACCTTGAATTGAGCGGGCTTGAAGTCCCAAGTGATATGTCGATCAAGAGATTGGGTGTTGATACCACCTGTTTCCGTTAGATTCCGCAAGGTGTAAAGCAGGAAACCACCTACGGGGAATGTAGATACTCTGTGACTTCTCTTGGATAGCTTTCAAGGGTCGCTGAATACCACTGCGAAGGGTCATTAAGATTAATTTTTAAACACCTATAACGTGCAACGTACTCGAAGATGTTGGTCATCAAACCTGGGCATGTATCAGCTATGCGCGCATAGGTGATTACTAGACCTACCTGGACCCAATTCCACACTCAATGGCTTTCCGGTCCTTAAGACTGGGTCACCAACTGTAACACCTGAAGTCTCCTCATAGACTTGAATGGTAGCTCGGTCGGCCTCAATTCTGATGACCTCTGTTTCAAGATCAGCATTTCCCTATTTTGGATTTACACCGCAAGACTTACCTCCGACTAATTCGTCGTGTCCTACTCGGACCAACTCGTACATCGCACATCCTCTCATTTTCTCTCCAATTACGACTGGACCTGAGACCCTTCACATTATCAGCTCGGAAGAACCAATGAACGACAGCTTGACTCACGAGAAGACGGAACCGAACATGCCCTCACGTTCCTCATCTCGGACCTAGACAAAGGATGTCAAAAGGGTTCATGAAGCGATTGCATGCTAGAAATCGAGGCGTAGAGACTATACTCACCTTGGGAAGATCCCTCCTTGCTCGTTCCATTGCGCCTGCCTACCAAGATGTTAGTTCAAATCCCCGCCAAGGTCAAGCGCTTTGATCCAGAATGACGACGCACCATCTTGCTCGATGTTCAATCTTTCTTTCTTGAAGTACCGTAAGTCGAGTAGTTGTATACCTACAGCTTCTCCGTAGATATGTATATTTGCAGCTAGTGCGGTACGGTCGAAAGACAAGGATAAGTCCAAGTTGAATATGTATGATGCTATCGATGATAGGGAGAGACAGATTGACCGGCCATGATGAGCGGCGGTCTCCGCGTCATAGTAATGCGGAATCAGAATTATCATGGTAATGCGTGGCACTATGAATCATTAAGTCGCAACTCTCCTCTCCCTTGTGTCCTTCAATCGATGGAGCAGTGCGCTGAGCATGTGACGTTTTATCTGAGGGCTGCTAAGATCTGCGAGCTTCACCGTAATAAGCACCGGTGTTGTGAAATGGAATCGCTACAATCATACCCGCAAGAGCAGAGACGGAACGATCTGTCACGCATGAGGATCTGACTCATCAGTCCCCATCAGGGCCAAGACCTTCATCACCAACATCGGATGCATATAGTGCTCATGTATCTGCTAACAGTTTCTGAATGAGAACCCTCACACTGCCAGCCTAACAAGACTTTATCGAGTCCACACTCTTGTCAATGTTTACTTCCCTCCTCAGAGGATGCTGGCGTAAGAACGATTTGACTTAATTGCTCAGCCTTAGATAGAACTTTATCTAGGGCTTTCATGGCGGCCTTTGTATAGGTCGTGCTAGGAGAGCGCCAGACCTGTTTGTAGTCTTTCAGTGTCTCTGCAGTAATATCGATAGATCTTGAGGGATATGTAACGCCAGCTTTACATCGTGCTGATTGATCGTGACTTCGTTCACCGTCTTCGTTTATACTCTCCCATGAAAAGCTATCATACAGGACCAGCGTATTGTTGGTACAGCCGTCGGGTTCAATGCTTGTATCGGGACCCCGATCTTTTCTTCCTATCCACAAAACCGAGTGGTGGCAAAAATCGCGTGTTCCGTCTGGATTCAATGTATGTATTCCAATCACCTCCTCGAACCAGTCTGTGGTCTTTGCATTCGAAGAAGGTGGCGTTGCGGTGCTAGGAATAGTCATGGCTTCAATGTGACTGTTATGTAAAAGTAATGCTATTGATAAAACGACAAGAAGAAACACTGTCATGCGACCTATTTGAGCTCGAGAAGGGTGGATATTGAGACTAGAAGACCTCTTAAAGGATAGTCAGCCTCTGGGCTCTTGCCTGTCAAGAATCATACCTTTCATCCATGCGATCGAGAGATTTTCCGATCATCGGGCCGGAACATCGAAAGACATGGATCACATCAGAAGCCTTCCCCACTTTCGACTGATAAATCTTCTTTCGTCTCGGTAGAGAAGCGATATCATGGTTATCAGGGAGATATGGAACGACAAACATATACTGATAAGGATAGAGAACTCTAGAAGATAAGAGATTTCTACGTTGACTTCTAAGCCACACAAGCAGTAGTTTCCTTCGAATATTACGCCTAAGCGAGGTGCACGTACTTGTCTTTTCTCAGGTTGTTTCTCCAAAATAATTCTCAGCGTCATTTCCACAGCAACCTTTGTGACGAAACGTGTAAGAACTGCTCGTAAATGCAAGAAGATGTTCCCCCACGGAGCACAAAGGCGATAAATGATCAAAGGGTCCTCTGAAGACATGCCTAAGCGAGCTAAGAATTGGTCCTCCAATGTGTGCAGATCGAGTGAGCATCAATGCAATGGCTTAAATAGTGCATTGTCAGGCCGCTGTATCCTCATCTTTTCCAATTCTCCCCCATTCACCAGATCTTCAGTCATTACATAACGATCATCATGCGCGTCGAAGTCACAATTCCTTCCTCGAGTGGTGGTAGTCCCTCGACTATATCCAACGAGACCTTCATTGACGATACAAGCTCAGTGGCAATGACTGCGACTGTCCGTGCCCCCGCTCGAGTCATCAACGGTTCCCAACTCTCGGGATGGGCAAAGGTTGACGGAGAGTCTCAAATCGATAACTCAACTCTCAGTGACTATGCTTGCGTAGATGACTCTGAACTCTGCAACAAATCTTCGGCTAGTAAGCATGTCAAGATCTCAAGAGGATCTAAGCTGAACCGATCTTCGGCCTCCGACAATGCACACCTGTCAGGGGCTGATCTCTCCAAGCGCGCCGAAGCCATGGGAGATGCCCATATCTTGGATTCCCAAGTGGAAGGGGCGACAATTGGTGGCCACTCGATTTTACAGAGAAAATCAATAGTGACGGGGGCCTGGACAGTCATCGACGACAGCTGGATGGACAATGGTCATGTGGAGGACAGTGATATCTCTTTCAGTGTCGTGTGCTGCAATGGTCTGGTCAAGAATTGCAGCAATCTGAAGGCGTCCTTCGTTTGTGGCTCATCCGTCAAAGGTCACAGCACTCATGTCCCCTTCCATACGATAGG
Source organism: Cryptococcus sp. GC_Crypt_4 (assembly GCA_026538345.1). Taxonomy (NCBI): domain Eukaryota; kingdom Fungi; phylum Basidiomycota; class Tremellomycetes; order Tremellales; family Cryptococcaceae; genus Cryptococcus; species Cryptococcus sp. GC_Crypt_4. The sequence continues at coordinate 11,590 of JALPCA010000169.1, read as the reverse complement.
GGATGGATGCCCAATGAAGGGTTTACTCAATGGACTTAACATCAAAGATGTCAACTCCCTCTCTCAGCGCAAATTGGAAGACCTTTACGCCGAAGCTCATCCTGAGTCGAAAGAGGCTATGCAAGCTCGTCGAGAGAGAAGGGAGGACGGAGGGAGGGCTTTCGGAACATCCACGGGCACCAATACCACCGTTAACTTTTTAAACCACGGCAGCACTGTGGTCGAGAGGCAAGTCAACGGGGACGTCGTTATTCGCGGCTCGATGTTTATGAACTTCTGATTCGATGTATGACCAGTTAAAGAGATGATTGAGTCGTCTTGGCATATTGCGTATTTGTTGATGTGATCATGCTACTTGTACGCTTCATAATCTCAGCTTTTCGCCACTGAAGTAATATTGGTCTTGCGCCAGCTTATCGTGAATTGAGATGGCTAAAGGCCTCCCTGATGCTGGATACTGTATACATGTGCTACTTGGTCTATCTACGCTTTCCTGTTCAGCACCATCGTGCCGGGCTTACCGTCAATGATAGGATATCCTCAAGAGATAAGAACAACCTAAGCTAATGACGTCATGCCACATTGATTTCCCATGAGAAATGTAAACAAAAGTTAGAAATCCACGTCCAAACCACCATTCGTTCCATGCTATCAAACTGAAGTGGATCATATCTTCCTTTATCTACCCCTTTGTCGATCACTTTGGACCAATGATAGGTCAGTCGGAATGTCAACACGATCTATACATGTGAAATCGCAAAATCCACTACCACGATCATCTTCTGGCACCATGACCCCTCTTTCAGTGGATGAAGTAGAGGGTGAGGTGGATATCATGTCTTTGGGAATACCACCTTTGGAAGATGAGAAGTACCCAAGAGTGATAGAGAAAAAGGAACCTCAGATGGGATATTATCTCGCCATGGGATTAGTCTTATTCGTATGGTCAATAACGCCCATGTCATGGTATGTTAGATCTCTCCCTGCTCTATCGTTGGCACTGATCGTGCTCTAGTGCTTACCTCCTCTGGTTCGTACTTATCGGTCAAGGACTTAGTGGGACTTCTGGCCTTACAGCGACAATCTTCGCTGCTTACGCTCTGACCGAAGTTGTTTTTGCGATATATACATCTTATCTAATCAAATACGTTCAAACGCCTTCACCAGCATCCACACTTCCACTCGAAAAGCGCAACGAGTTGTTCCAAAAAGTCTTAAGATCAGATCTAGGCTATGCGCAACCAGTTCGACCTAGACATAAACAAGATGATATAGATGATTTAGAGGGATATCGCGAGAGAGAGCTGTTCAAGTTGTATGAACTTGGACAAATGACTCCATCGGAATATCACCATACAAAGGATAGGAGGTATGAGGAGATGCATGGGATGCAGATACGTAGAAGAGTAGCGAGGCTGACGCAAGATGAGAAGGATGTGATTACGGCTTTTGTGGAGGAAGAACCGGGAGAAAGGGAGGAACGGTTGAGAGATCAAATTGAGAATGATGTAGGGTTCGGTCAAGATGATTGGGACGGTGATGAAGGGATAGTGGATAGAGCAGGGAAAGTCATGAAACTACATCCGATGGACAGAAGAGCAGTGGAATTCCGTGAAAGATTAAGGACTTGGTATGTCGCCTGATCTTACATTCACTTTTGTTCTAACTCGTTTAGGTTCAACCACGCACCTTGGGAAAAGATCAAGAAAGATAATATCCTTATATGGCTCAGTTGGTCATGTTTCAACACTCCCTACGAAGACGTCAAGCAGAATGAACAATGGCACGAATTCCTTCTTACTTCAATGACGATGCTGGAAGCAAGGACCGGAACGGATTTCCCGGAGGGGTTCGATCCGAATATCGAGATTATGCGATTGACTTTAGATCCTGTGAATGCCAAAGGTCGACCGTTAATCATGTACGCTTTGTCAAATTGTGTGAATTGGTATTTACGTGAGATCGTATACCCGTATCAGGGCATGGCTCATGTGAGTCATCTTTCACATCTTCTGTAGGTTTGAAGCTGACACTTGTAGTACAAAGAGGACGACATCGAGTATCTCGTTCGGATCCCTCACGGTTGGACCTCCGAAAAAGCCCGAACCAACACCAAATCCATGCCAATAGTCTACTTACACGGACTGGGATTCGGACTACTCCAAAATCACCTACTTATCAAACACCTCATTCACACACTTCCCACTCATCCTCTCCTCATACCGTTAACACCACATACGTCACAATCGATATTCCACGAACGTCATCTGAGACCTTGGACAAGGCCGGAACTGGTAACTACAGTAAAGAAGATTTGTACGAAATGGGGGTTTTGGGAAGAAGGTCGGAAAGGATCAAGGAGTAAAGGAGGGGTTTCAATGTTATCTCATTCGAATGGAAGTGTCGCTCATGGATGGCGTGAGTTGGTTTATGGTTTGGTGGTGGATTTAAAGACGAGTGATTGATGTTTGATAGTACTGAAAGATTGTCCGGACTTGATCAAGAGGAACACATTTGTCGATCCTGTAGTATTCTGTCTCTGGGAGGGGGGTGAGTCTATTAACATTTGAAGAGATCTATTCAGCAATCTGACATTCTTAGATATCTGTCATTCCTTTTGTTATCGGAAACCCACTAGCGTGAGCTATGAGAGAACTCATCAATGCCAAGCTCATATTGACATACCCAGGCGCTCGAGCTTCTTCTCTACTACTTCATCGCATCCGAAGTCGGCACTGCGAACTACATTCAAAGGGTGAGCTTCAATCATCATGACATCAATGCGAAACCCTTTTGACAATATCTAGCACTTCGACTGGGCGGACAATAACCTGTTCTTTGATGAGATTCCAAATGCGAAAGATCCATCAAGGAACGGATTCTTCTTTGGTGCGAACGATATTATTATCGATGCGGCCAGGGCTAGACGATATCTCGAGAAGCGTGAGTTCAGTCCATTTACACCTCGTGCAAGCAAAGCTGACCTGGTAGACGGCGTTAAAGGCGGTATTCACTGGGATCCAAAAGGTGGACATGGTGACGGTTTAGCGGGTCAAGCTAGAGACAGAGTTATTCAATTCGTGGGGACGGGATCGACCAACGGGTGAAGTATACGGAAATACGCAGGGCAAGAGAGCGGTCACGAGTGATTGTATAGACTGGAATACTGATGACCGGGAACTCTTAGAAATATAGATAGACTAGCGGAATAGACAGTTCACGAGATAGATTTAGGTAGTCAACATGTAACATCTCTTTCCTCTCTTATGATGGGTATCAAAACTATCTACAACGGCACCCAGACTAGAAACTCATTTATGGGTACTGAACAGACGGTCTCCCTATGAGATATCAGCTCATGATTTAGTACGACAAGATATCGGTCACTCACAGCATCACCAAGACCTGGGGAGATGTATCCTTTCTCTGTCAATTCGTCATCGACACCACCAATGAAGATCTGATCATCAGCTTGTCTACTAGTCTGTATCATATATGTCAAGGAAGGTGAAAGGTGAGAGGTGAAGGTGAAAGGTAAAGCCCACCTCGACTTCAGGAAACTCCTCTGATACATTCTTGATACCCTGTTTACTACCCAATACCGAGATGATCTTGATTTGAGAGGGTTTCAATCCCCAATCCGTCAACATACCAAGAGCCGCAATGGCCGTTCCACCTGTAGCGATAAGTGCTACATTGTTAGGTAGGTAATCAATTATGGAAGTATGATAACTCACGATCAAGAATATAAACAAGATCAGCGGTGACTTCAGTAGGTAATTTGGAGTAGTATCTGGAAGGTAAGGTTCAACCATCATCCCAAGTAAAAGCGAAAGAAGACTCACTCGATAGCTTGTAATGACACTTTATCTCGGAATAGTCCAAGGTGAAGGACAGTAGCTTCAGGAAATAAATCAAGTGCAGCTGGATATATCAGTTTGATTGAGATTGACAAGGAATGACCCAAACTCACCATCAGTCATCCCGATTCCAGCTCGGAGGATTGGTGAAAAACCGATACGTAAATCGATATTATGGCCTGTGAACGGAGCGATGGGTGATTGTAACTGTTTCTATCAGTATCTCCTACATCAAATACGCAGTCTGACGGAGGAAACACTTACATTAGGGACATCAGCTAGAGGTAAATTCCTCGCAGCTTCATATAACAACATTGACCTGATCATATCAGATTCTGAATCCTCGATATATCGTACGTAGCACCAAGCACTCACCCGATAGCCTTGACACCTTCTCTGAAATCCTTGGGAGGAAGATCATGTAATCTTAGTTGAGTGAGCTTGGACAGGACCAATGGGTGTGAAGAAACATGGAGATTGGCCTTGGACATGATGATAAGAGCTTGATTGGGGGTATGGTGAGAGTATGGTAAGAGGGAAGCTAAGAACTATGGTTTCGACAGGAAAGTGTGGCTTATATGGGAGGACGGTGATTCTTGTGAATAATGATCAGATGAGAAGTCGAACAGAACGTTGTGGTGCGTTGACGATAAAGGAGATGATAGCTTCGCCGGTCAGACCGGAAAGGGCGGTATGGGCGATATCTTTGTAATGTGGTATTGACTCGTGAAAAGGTAGACGAGATGAGGATAACGAGGAGAGTGTAAAGGTTATACTTGTACTGGTTATGAGTCGGGAGAAGGTGATAGGTGATGATGATAACAACAATACCAGATGATACCTTAGATAACAAACCCCGTTGTTATCGTCCGGATCCGTCGGGTTTTCGATTTACCGACACGTCCGCTACGACTTCGAACACTAAGATCGATAAAGTCTCATGGAGAAAGTACAAAGTTCCATAGGCATACAAGAGGATGTACATCGAACAAGTCGACCATACACCAGTTCAAACCATATCAAGAACCCCATAGACTTTCTCCCCATCATCGTCCACCATCTCATATTCCTCTTCGTCCTCCTTTCCTCCCTGCTTGCCCAATTTGCCCTTCTGCAGTTTCTCCACCAAATTTTCTTTACTTCCCGGAAAACCTCTACCGTATGACTCTGTATACCCACTTGAGGGTGATCCGTATACATCCCTATAATCCCTCTTTCTAGCTTGGAGGGGAACGGCTAAATCGGGCGTATGAGTTTTCCACGAGTCCGTCATCCTGGGTACGGATAAGGGAATAGGCAGTGTTCCCGTGTATCGTTTATGAGGGGTCCGACGATTCTTAGGTGATACGGCCATTCTAGGTGAAGAGTGAGATGCAAGTAGGGTGAGAGAGTAGATCTTGGCAATGAAGATGGTGGGGAAGTCGGACCATGCCGAGGAGCTGCTGCGTCAGCGACAGTTTTGGGTATTAAAGGGAGAGAGAATGAAATCACTGTTGGAGGTATGTGATCAAAGTAGCGATCTGAAGCGTCGTGACGACCAAACCACTTTGCAGCGCGACCTTCATAAGCGCAACGATCATACGGTTTGGATGTTCCTTGCGTTTCTGCATTGATCAGCTGAAGCCTGTATTCATTCTTACGGCTTACATTGACACTCCGCAGGACATAGACTATGATCGCAGAAAGGACCACATCAGTGATCTGAGTGAAGGGTATTAGCTTAATCTGTGCTGTAATAACCTACAGCTGTGGCCGATAGCCAGATCGTAGCCAAAGTTGGGAAGGTTCCTTTCGAATCGATATCCCGATTAGCATATAGACTAACGTCAGCGGCTTTACCCCTTAGTATGCATTTACTAGTTAGGTAGCAACTGGACGGGGTTTCAGCTTGAAAGTATAAGCAAGCAAGCAGTTCCTCACCTCGAGAGCTATTGCCGTGCCCAAACCCGTCCCAAAACACAGGGCGACTCCTATACCCAGAATCCCTCCCATAGCCCACAATCTATACTTATACTTTGCCTCATCACGTAAATTGGGGGGAAAAGTCAATCGAGTATAGAAAAGACATCGATAGATCATGAAGATCTGGACAGTCGTACAGATGAGAATGTTGAGGACGGGGGAGATGAGTTCTTCAGGACGAGAGTGGATATCGATAAACTGCTTAATTAGCCGATATCGATTGGTAGAAGGTAGCAAGAAGAGAACGATGTGGCGTGGAAGAATGGTGACGAAGAGGAAAGGAAGGAGGGAAGTCATGTTTTACATACATAAGCAATTGTTGGGTGATACACGGTAATCTTGAGTAATCTCGAGCAGTCCGAAGCGGATTGAGCAATATTGAGTGCTGCCACCATCTACCATATCGTATCAATTTGTCCTATATATTAGCAGTAACTCACGATTAGCTGTATTCATCAGTCTACTGTCCAAGAAAGGAAGAAGCAAGAATCGGACTCACGAGGAAAGCAGTCCACATAGTCTCCTTTCGATATCTATCGAGATATAATGCGGTCTCTATTAAGCTCACTACTTGACACTGACTCACTCCAAGCTAATTCATCAGTTCATACCGCGAGTAAAGCTGGACTCACGACTAAAGCTCCACATCCGAAGATCCCTATGAAAGTCCCAATAGCGATGGGACCGTACTGCTCTATCAGCCAGAACTCCGGGTTCACAAAAGTGATATCCTATAGAGTGATCGATCCTAAAGTAGTGATGGAAAGTGATGAGATTCTAACTCACGATGAAAAAGGTGCTTTCACCTGTACTACCCACAGTCATGATCGGTGACCTCTCCAACATTTTATGGTCCATCGCGTTTCGATCTTGTACCTACGCGCCTTCCAAGAGTAAAGCGGATAATGAGATGAGAAGAATATTCAATGAGCGATGAATCAATCAACTACCTAATCAAGTTGGTCCAAAATGATCCAATCTCGATATCGCTAGTGTAAATCTGAAACAAGTGAGGTGAACGGCATGGCGGGGCTTATCGTCGTATTTTCTGAATATTCAAATTTTGGCAGTACGACGATGAGGATCAAGTAGAGATAGCTATCTTTCCACGTTGGTTGATACGGATCAGATATCAAGAGATTGTGATCGTCGTCAGGAAGAGAGAAAAGAAGCAAGAAGAGTGATCAGTGGCGACTGTCTGTTTCAGACGTGATCATTGGTTCACGCCCGGATCAATTTCATTTGCCCTTGAGGTCAATGCATGAAGTGGAGGTGACGGAAGGTACAGATTTAGACAAGACGTATGGGTATACAATAGATCAGAATGTATGTATGTATGAATGTGAAATGGGAGGATAATATGTGAGGGTAGGGTCGAGATGTTCAGACATCGAGTTCAAGCTTGATTGGAAACAATTTTGATGGGATTCCTAGTAATCATCACCAGCATCACTCGACTCATCGCCCGGTACAGCTTCCGCGCCTAATCATCAGCGCTTGACCAAGTAATGATCTCACAACTCACCTCCCCCTCCATCATCCTCCAACACACTTCCATCCGTGCTGGAACCCAATGGGACCCCTAACAACCCTTTATGATTTCCCGCCCGATTACTCCATCCTGATTCTTGACTCATTGCCACTGAAAAATCTGGAGAATTACTCGATACAGGTGAGATTGCTGTGATAGGGAGTTGAGGTCGATTTGTCGGCGGTTGTCCAAGTTTAGAAGGAGGGAGTTTGGTGAATGAGGGAAGGAGTGATGGGGTGGGTGAAGATATTTTAGATTTCTTGGTAAAGTTTGGTAAGGGTTTAGATGGTGATCGTATTCGTTTACCGTTATTATTGATGTTTTCTACCATCATCAGGACTGGACCTCAAGATCAGAAGAATAGGAGAGATAAAGCTCACTCTTGGCCTTCTTCCCTGATGTGCTATCTGCATCAGAATCTCCATTTTCCGAATGAACATGTATATATGGCGATGGACTTGATCGGTCATTTGCTGTTTTGACCTTTGCAGCAGCTGATCTAGCTGCGCCTCTCCGGGTCGACCCGTTGAAACCTAGACATGAAGCGAGATGTGGGGCATATCTCGACGATACCACCTAGAATATTCAGCGACTATCTTCAAATACTCTGAAGTAAAGTGCATATGCTTACCGCTTTACGACAGACTAGACAATCGAAAAAAGCATTCCCATTATTGTCAATCCTTCCTGATCCACTACCTATTCCCGTTGACCCTCCCGTTCCCTTCTCTGGGCCTACTGCATATCCACCCGATCTCCCATCTGTACTACTTGACGCAGAGGCATTTTGAGGCGCAGGCGAGGCAGTCCGCGTAGGTGGGCCAGAATCAGGTTGAGGTGGATGTAGATGAGAAGAAGAGGAGGAAGAAGAGGAAGATGAAGTGAGGGATTGGTGTATTCGACATCTGGGGAGTTAGCAATTCCTCATAATGACTGCCTGGTTTGTACCATTACTGCTGAACTTACTTGGTACCGCACGCACCGCAAGGGACTTTGCTCCTCTTAATCTCCCTATGAGCTGATATCGTCGTGGTGAGGATCATATCTGATAGTAATTCTTCAAAAATCGCATCTGCCTGTCAAGTCATATAAGCGATCGGTGTAGACATATGAGATATTTCGACTGACTACTGCGCGTATCTCCGGATCTCCTGGCATGTCCTAAAGAGACTGCTGTCTTGTCGGTGGTGGTCAAAGGTGTATGAGTAGTCGTGTGCCTTTACTTAGTTTCCGAGTACGAGTGTTGCGTCCACACAAGGCCGATAGAGACTTTAATATGATACTACCGCTGTAAGTTAGTACTACAAATCGATTCGTTTGTCGTTGAGCCCGTCGCAGGTTCAGTTAATGAGCATAAAGTCAATGGTCATCACTGGACTTCCTACCAAGCCAATCACTCACGTGGAAGCCACGTGATCCGGGCATCCTAATCTCCGCTTTGCCACCGGAAACATGAAATTCTGACGTAATTCCTCTAATCGGATTCGGCAGTTGGCCGGAGAGAGAGAGAGAGAGAGAGCGGTGTACACAGCTCAGATGGAGGTACTATCGACTCTTGCATCTCTCCTTCTCTCTCTCTATAACAATCTTGTGGATATACGATAGGACCTATCTTACCTGTGAGTGATTAAATCCTCTTGATCCGTGTCGTATACCCGCACAGCCTTATCTGACTGATAAAGGTTATATATATTCGGCAGTCGATCCTTTGTTGACAAGTCCATCTCGTCGAGTTATATCTCAAATCTCACTTTACACTTCACTTCAGCACTACACTCTCACCTGTATCCGATAATCGTCAGGTAGTCATCATGTACGGTCAACAGCAATATGGAGGTCCACCTCAACAACAATGGGGAGCACCACCCGGTCCACCTCCTGGTCAGTATGGTGCTCCTCCGCCAAACCAATATGGTGCACCTCCACCAAATCATTACGGTGCACCTCCTCCGAATCAATACGGAGCGCCTCCTCCCCAGCAACATGGTGCACCACCACAACAGCAGTACGGCGTTCCCCCTCAGCAATACGGTGGACCACCACAACAATCATATGGCGCACCCCCTCAACATCAATATGGCGCTCCGCCACCAGCCCAGTCGTACGGTGCACCACCACAGAACTTCCCACCACCGTCAGGACCACCTGGTCAAAATCAAGGAGGACCAAGATTCCTAGGAGTATCCATTCCTGCTCCTCCACCTGCTGTACCAATCTCGAACCTACAAGGATATAACCCTCAATTCGATGCCGAGAGAATAAGAAAGGCTACCAAAGTGTGTGCTACTCTCTAATACTTTCGTGGTCGTATATCTAATCGGATCTAGGGTTTCGGAACAGATGAGAAAGTCTTGATCGATACTCTAGCGCCATTAGATGCTTTCCAAGTAGATGTCCTCAGTCGGACATATGAGCAAATGGTCGGTAAAACACTACAGAAGACTCTCGAGAAGGAGTTGTCATCGTGGTGAGTCGAAAGGTTCCGTCGTTATATACGAGTACTCATGGATAGGCTCGAATACACCTTAGTACTCAAATCTCTTGGTCCACTTGGAGGTGATCTTCATCTTATTCATCGTGCTTGTAAAGGCATGGGGACACATGAAGATCTGTTGAACGAGGTTTTACTGGGTAGGACCAACGAAGAGATGTTCTTGTTGAAAGAGGGGTACAAGAGGGTATATGGAAAGGATCTTGTGCAGACAATCAGGGGAGAGTTGAGTATGAAGACTGAGCGGTGAGTAATAAGGCTCACACGACCGTGTCCTGCCCGGGCCAAGCTCATCGATTAGACTCTTTAACATGGCAATGAGCGGATCAAGGGATGAGAGTACGTTTGTCAACCAACAGCTCGTCCAACAGGATGTCGAGGCGTTGTACAGAGCAGGACCAGGCAAAATCGGAACGGTGAGCAGTCCTCTTTTTGTGAAATTTTGAACAGCTTACTGATCAACTACTAGGATGAGATTGCCATCTGTGGTATCCTTCTATCCCGATCAGACGCCCACCTCCAGGCCATCGCATCGGCTTTCCCCCAACGACATCGAGTCACATTGTCCCAGATGTGAGTAGACATTCTCCTTTTTGTACTGTTCCCTCTGACAATAACAGGTGTTTATCTGAATTCTCTGGTCATATGCAGGACGGTCTATATTACATTGCCAGAGCAGCAGAAATGGACGGAAGAGGAGTCGTTCGTGATGCCGAATTACTCGAGTCATCGATGGAAGGCGCGGGTACCAAAGACGAGCGAATGTGAGTGATGACGCCTTTCTACTGTTGCCAGTCACTGATGGGCTTAGGATCTACCGAATCATGCGATTACATTGGAACAGACCGAGATTCGCGGCTATCAAGAATCAATTCCAAGCGAGTTACGGAAAGACTTTGAGAAAGAGAGTGGAAGGTGAGACGACGGGAAAATATGAGAAAGCGGTAGTGGCTATAATCGAGCAGAATTAGGGGGAGTGGAAGGGGATCTGAATATCTTATATCTTGAATCTTGACTAGAGATTTGTAATGTAACAATGAATATTAGTATCTTGAGCGGTGGTGTATTGCTGTGGGTATGATGCAGTTCACAAGCAATCATAATCAGATGGAGACGAGTGCATGCTAATTATACATGGTGTTTTACAGTCGATCTGCTATGATCAGCTTATGTTTAACATGAACGAAGACGGGAAAGCTCACACTTCTATCCGTCACTTCAACCTCTACTTTGTTGGAATCCTTTAGAACACGGGGACTAAAGCACTGCTCAATCCTGATCGAACAAAGGCAACACCAACAACAAAGATCGTAGCTGCTCGTAGGATACTGTTATAATCAGCGAAACATTCTATATCGATCCATCGTTCCGTCCTTCCTTCATCCTCTCCCCGATACTCTCCAAGCTGAAAGATAAACCCAAACCTACACTAAGTTATCTTCTCGGTGTTCTGGCGCCATCACTTGTTCTCTCCAGAAAGCGGTGATTGGGTTGGAAGCAGGAGTAGCAGCATTTTTCGATGAACCGAGATATTTCGGGTTAACAGGTTGAGGAGCTGACATTGTAGTTCGTAAGATTGTTGTTTTGGGTTGGTATGGAAATGTATAGTTGTATAGTTGTATAGTTGTATAGTTGTATAGTTGTATAGTATAGATGAATCCGTCATGACCACTTCCCACTTCCACAACGGAAATTGACGGAAAAAGTTAAATGTGGCGGTCATCGCCACCGCCGACTTACAAACCT
>JALPCA010000168.1:0-18942 GCA_026538345.1 Cryptococcus sp. GC_Crypt_4 | reverse complement strand
ACTTTCATCTTTTCTGAATTTCAACCCTGGCGTCCTCTTTCAAGGTTTTCTTCCAATCACTATGACTTTCTCGACCTCGTTAACGAAGTATCGGGAAGGATCCCAGAACTTTTTCCAGCCCTTCAGACCTTCGTTGTCAGGAGATGTGAGGAGTTTGCCTGGTCGAGCCCGCCCCAGTCCCTCTGCCTTGATTTGTTCTGCTCATCTCTACGAATTGCGTGTTTCGATAGCAATCTCTGGACACACTTTTGGCCCTTTCTCACAATGTCCAAGCCGAAGCTTTCCCTCATTCACGTGAACAGCCTTGGCGATACCGATCCTGGGATTTTGCCGCCTAGACTCATAATCCTCATAGACACAAAGAAGACCACTCTCAAAACACTCCTCATTTGGATAGCCCGGCAAATCACTGTCAATCTGCTCCCACACGAAGAGTCGATCGCAAAAGCCAAATCCTGGAGGATCATCGACGTTTCAGGTTCCACGTCCAGTCAGGACCTCATGGATCAGCTTACTGATCTACAGGATCAGGTTAGATGGCAGGAGTGTCAAAGGTTATACTACTTGGTCTCAATCAAGGGCATAAATATAGATCAGATCACAACAGAAATGATTGAGAACCTGCGAGCTAGTCAGTATAGACCCCCTCACCTCGCGGAAGTCATGGCAGCGATCTCCATCGAGGAAGGGGTTAGTGGACAGCAGTTCGTGTGTCCGTCCTGCCATTGTGAGTCCTCTCCCAAATCCTGACGATAGCGCTGATCTTTTCTAGCGACGTGAACGGTGATGGGTGGCGACAGAGAAAAAACAGGGTTTGGGTCGCGCGTATGGAATACGAGGGTAGTAGGTCAGTCTGAGATGTGAACAGACTGTATGGTTAGGGAGTAGCAGAGGTTCCGAGGCTCGTAAGAATGATCACATGCACACATCCTGCCTCTCCCAGGTTGATCAGTCTGTGTGTCATGTGAGCTGACGTAATGTGTAATAAACGACCATCGCGTACATTTAGATCCTCTAACTTGATTACAATTCACCTTATTCTTCCTCATTTGATATACGTATTGAGAGTTCTGTCAACCTACTTGAAGTTACCACCTCGAAGATCATAGCCATGGACGACAAGCATACCCCGACTCCTACTATGTCCCTCTCATTGGACGTGTTTAGTCGTATCGCTCAGATGTTTTCCGCAGATGACGATACATCAACCCTAGCTAAACTCGCCAGAACTTCACAAGCCATCAGCGATATTGTCAGTCCTCATCTCTATCGACGGGTGACACTTCCTGATCGCGATACTACCATGTTCAACGTGTTCAAGCAAGATGTATGGGAATGTGGGATTTCCAGTCATGACCAGAAAGCGATCATGAACCAGATCGCCTCTATGGACGAAGACACTCCTGGTAAACATACCACAGTTGAGAACCGACGACCGAGAATAATAGGTGCAGCTCGAATGATCCGAAACTTTCGTCATGTCAAAATCCTCTTCATCAACGAAATCATATGGCGTTCAGTCAAGCCGGAAGTATCTCAGATAACCGAAATGACTGGAAAACCGATCATGCCAAAGCTAGCTCGAGTATCCGTCATCCCCGATGAAGGGGGCGAATCTTTATCAACTGCTGGGATGCTAGGTCCGATCCTCACCCGGAACACTAGCCTTGAAGCGTTCTGCGTTTGTCTAGGAGATAACAGCTACAACCCACGTGTCCACTTTCCTGGATGTACTTCCGCCTCACTATATCTCCATGGAAGATCATTGTCCATCGATCTTCTATTCCATATGAATGCGGATCATATATACAACGGTGGACTCCTCCCAAACGATTATCCTGAAATTCAACCATATGTGAGATTCGTTGAAAAGGTAGCTAGAATGATACTCAACTCTCGAGGTTCATTACAGACGACCGATAACTTCAGCTCTGGTGCAGACAGGATCCGAAAGTGGACATTCTACCGAGAAGATGGCGGTGATTCAGAAGAGCCAGATTGGGATGAGGCGGAGAAACAAGTTAATAAGCGGGTAGCAGCATTACTCGAGGCAGAATTCGCGGCTGGAACCGATAGAGGAAGGAGAAGGATTGTCAATGAAGTGAAATTCGTGCAGGAGAACTTGCCAATCGGCGAATGTCCTATTTGCGGCGGTAAGTCACTATGGTGCGAAGTGAATTGACCAATTTCAGAATCTCTTGGAACGGGTGGAACCGTTGAAGAGGATGAGGAGGATGAGGAGGATGAGGAGTCTGAAGAGTGATTGTTTATGCGCACATTAATCATCGGGAACTGTAGGGACAGGATGTACGTCCGACAGCTTGCCATGGTCAGGACGTGTCGGTCTAACGCTAAAGCAACGGGAATGGTATTCAGTGATAAGATAAGCATGAGTGCGCAGGGAATGAGGTCAGTTACGTAAATTCACTCAATGTACTTGTGCATGTCAATTTGTTGCTCGTCAGCCGCCAGACTTCAGAATCGGCTATAGTATAATCAGAACTACATGGTGTCAAGCTTGGCACTCAAAGATACAGTATGATGAGCGCTTTATCACCTCTAGTCAACGACGATGTAGGTGAGGTGCCATGGGTCCTGGTGATTAGTTTGACCACCTCCATATGTGCTGACGATATCCACATGAAGTTGGTAGACTCGTCCACTCTATCCTGATATATACGTTATAGCCCGGTGATACTCCTCGCTCACAATGACTGGTAGCGCGACATGTCAGACTAAGTCACTGAGTGGATTTATAAATCATTGGTTCTCGAGATATGGGTTGAAGGTAATTCAAACTATTGGAAATTCCGCCAGTAATTTCCGGTGCTGATAGTCGACCTCGCATGCGGGAGTAAGCATTCCCGTGATGAAAGTCTATACCGCCGAAACAGATGCTCTTGGAGACATGCATTGGGTCTAGGTCAGATGCAGGTAACGACAAGTGCCACACTCGTTTTTCCCGGAGTTATGGCCGGCGAAAATAATCAAAACTCACCACTGAGATTTGCTTCCGTCCTCCTAGGTTTGGTGCAATTTGCTACCCCTGGTCGCTATCCAAAACCTCTTCTTCATCCTTCAACACTTCGACAAAAGGGTTAGTCTTCATTCAGCCTATCGATATCACGACACGTACTGATCCATTCCTAGGTTCCGGTTCAAGATGGGTGCCTACAAATATCTCACCGAGCTTTACACCAAAAAGCAATCGGATGTTCTCCAATTCGTCTCTCGAGTTCGATGTTGGGAGTACCGACAACTCGCTGTTATCCACCGAGCTTCCAGACCTTCTCGACCAGACAAGGCTAGAAGACTTGGATACAAAGCCAAGCAGGGTTATCTGATCTACCGAATTAGAGTTCGACGAGGAAACCGAAAGAAGCCAGTACCAAAGGGTGCTACATACGGTAAACCCGTTCGACAGGGTGTTAACCACTTGAAGTTCCAGAGAGGTTTGAAGGCTACCGCCGAGGAGAGAGTTGGCCGAAGATGTGGAAACTTGCGAGTGTGAGTGGGAGAATTTGGATGATAGGGGGCTGTATTGATGGATCTCAGGCTTAACTCTTACTGGATCAACCAGGATGGTGTTTACAAGTACTACGAGGTTATCCTTGTTGAGTGCGTAGATTGTCGTTTAGATGGAACTTTGCTGATCTTATCCTTCCACTTTATCATCTCGATCCATTCATTCACCTCAACTACTCGCTCTCCTACTTAATCCACTCATCTACTCCCCCTTTTCGCCTACAGCCCCCACCACAAAGCTATCCGACGAGACGCCCGAATCAACTGGATCGCCAACCCAGTCCACAAACACCGAGAAGCCCGAGGTCTCACCGCAGAGGGAAAGAGGAACAGAGGTCTTGGCAAGGGATCCAAGTTCAACCACTCCCCCGCCCGAGCTACCTGGAGAAAGCACAACACGTGGGTTTCACTTAGCAACTGGTTTACTGTGTGTACTGATGATATACAGCCTTTCCCTCCGACGATACCGATAAGCTGGACATTCTTCCTCGTCTGGTATTTAGAGACTTGGCGAGGTTGGGTTCGGTCTGGATTGGGTTTAGTTTGAGGTTCTGGGTGTAGGGAGAGGGATTGTACGATGCAAGTATCGATGCATTCCATTCACGAATATGAGCTGCGTCGGCTTGGAGTATAGGCGCATAGGTCTTAGGAGCATAGGAGCTTTGAATCGTTTTGCGAGATTTCCCTTGCGAGATTTCAGAAACGGTCGAGGTGTAGTTCGATCGAGAGAGCACGCGAGCGCCAAAAGGATAGGATTGGCCCAAACGCGGTACTGCTTGGTATTATCCGAGTGGAGAAGTGCCTGGTACGACAATGAGAGATGGTCACGCCTAAAGGCATAGGCAGACGACTGCAGAGCGAAGTGAAGCATTGTGCGCAACATAAAATCATTCTTAGATACAATGTGTAGAGACTCTGTTACTGGGCATGTACCATACTCCCAATGGATGCATTGATGTCGGTCAAGTCATCCTTCCCCTTCATACAGCCCCGGCTCATGCAACATCGCACCGACAACAAGGAAAGTCAAGGCTCATCAGTGTTAGCATCCCGCATATATCGGCGATAAGAAAACGCCGATGAATTCCCCTTCTTCTCACCCAGAATTCAGAAGTGCCACACTCATTCTGCTCCCACTCCCTGGACTCTCCCACTCACTCACTCTCCGCCTGTACCGCTCCTCGCTCATTTTAGATAGTATTGAAAGTCGTATAGGATCTCAGCTAGTCTTCGTCTCTTTTCTCATTTTCCGACAAAACATCTAAAAGTCAGCCGATATGCCACCAAAGATCGACCCCACAGAGATCAAGGTGCGTTGTGATTCTAATGTTCAGGGGGAAGGACGTGGTAGGGAGAAGGAGAGGTAGCGATGAGGAGTTGTATAGGAAGAGGTCGCCCTGGAAGAAAGATGAAGGAGTTAAGAAAGGAAATAGGAGTTAAGAAAGGAAATAGGATGTGATGGGATGCTGGCTACAAAGATCGAAGAGAACAAGCGCTGACTGAATATCTTCATTTGTCGCCAATCCACCTCAATTCAAATCATCAACGAATCACTATACAATTTTGCTGCATACGCGAACCCCTTCATTCAACCAATAGATCATCTACCTCCGAGCTGTCGGAGGTGAGGTCGGAGCTTCATCTGCTCTTGCCCCAAAGATTGGTCCTCTCGGTCTTGTAAGTTGATTTCGATTTGGGTCGTAAGGGAGCCTGTGCATAGAAGATGAAGAGGAAGAGGGTGGACTGCGAAAGATTTTGAGCAGGTCGTACGGGAGGCATAAAGCGAAGAGCAATTGGGATAACGGAACACAAATCTTCGAGAATCACCTGCTGACCTTGTCTTTCTTTACTCATCAATTTTCACTATCTCCCTATTCATCGCATTATGAACGAAATCGCCATATATCCACTCGTTACGCTCATTCCCATACTTCCGCCCACAGTCCCCAAAGAAGGTCGGAGAAGATATCGCTAAGGCCACCGGTGACTGGAAGGGTCTCCGAGTTACCGTTCAACTCACCATCCAAAACCGACAAGCTGCCGTCTCAGTCGTTCCATCCGCTTCATCGTTGGTCATCAAGGCCTTGAAGGGTGAGTGGGGTTTCTCATACCGTCATATCGATTTGAGGTGGTGCGGCCGTCTGCGATGGAGAAGGGAAGCGGCGGGAGAATGTTATAGCCACAGCGAAGATGCCATTTTGTGAGAACAGCACTGACGTACACAGAACCCCCAAGGGACCGAAAGAAGGAGAAGAACATCAAACACTCTGGTAACATCCCTCTTGACCAAGTCTACGACGTGAGTTTGAGTTTACTAGTAGGGCGGTGCATGGCTGATCTTGCTTTTTCTCTCTATTTCTAAACTTGCTTTTCTTTTCACTCTCCCACTCGCTATCGCTTGCTCGTTCATCCGCTCAGATTGCCCGAAAAATGGCTCACAAATCATTCGCTAAGGACCTCGCTGGTGGTGTCAAGGAGATTCTCGGAACTTGTCAATCTGTCGGTTGTACCGTTGACGGTAAACCCCCACATGACATTATCGAGGCTATCGATGATGGAGAGATTGTCGTCCCAGACGAGTAGATCTAGGCGTGTTTGTAGGATAATGCATCGAGATCACTGACGCGGGGTGTATGGAGCAGTGCAAAGCAATACGTTGGACAACGTTCATGTCGAGCGTGCAGATCAATTTGCTGATTATACAACAGCCAAAAGAACCGTTAACGTGTTTTGATCTCTTATACCGTCAGAATCGCAATCAGTAGATGGTTTATGCTGTAACTTTGGAAGATCTAGACGAGTGCATTTTAATCCGAAGCAATATCATCCGGGTCGACTTCTCCGTCACTGTCATCTAAAAGGACTCAGCTTTCTGCTCTGTGTCACCTTGGCGAAGAATGAACGACTCACCGTCAACTACATCACCCTTATCAGCGACCATGGCCTCCGCCTCGGCTCTTCTTAAAGCTTGTCTGACTTTTTCATCGTCTGATTCTGGATCGGCAGCAGAGTATGTAGGAGGAAGGATATCTATTGGTTTCTGATTATGTCTGTTCCGTATTCTGGTCTGGTCAGCGATACTCCAGAAGGGAGGAAAGGAAAGATGGGAAGAGCCTGTAGGGAAACTAGGCTTACTTGGTGTCGGCTCCTGCTTCCAATAGACTTTCGACTGTAGCTTGTCAGTAACGAAATTGATCACAAAGTAGTGGCAATGGAAACGAAGAGACCGCACCCAAATACAACCTCAGTCCCTCACTTCCCTCCCATCTCTGCCTGACAGCTATATGTAATGGTGTATCACCTCCTAACCTATTTCGTAGGTCCACGTCACATGTCTCATGACAGAGAATTGATTCGAGAACACCAGTGGATGCGTGGATTATGCTGAGCCATGTTAGCTCTAGTCCAAGAGGTAGGCGATAGTCGTAAGGGGAAGATGTGAGTCCATCTGGTCTCGGGATCGTCTGAGGCAGATTGCTTTTGTTGAATGTCCTGCCGACAACATGACCTCTCAGATACCACTCGTGCTGATACACACGATATATTTCAAGCAGATAATACACTCACGCGTAATGCAGAGCTAGCATCATTAGCCACCTCTCATGGTGTCAATAATAGCAAACTCACCTGTGTTGCCCAAGCTAACAAGAAAGATCAGCTCAAATACTCATTTCTCTCCTTTTCATACATACCCATCTACTCCGTTTATATCTTCAAGCTCATCTATCGCAATATCTAGCATCTCCTCATTATCACCTTTCGCAGCTGCGAGTAGTCTCTCGACTAGGTTCATCAGTAGTGGTTCGCAATCACCCGAGATCTATTATTAAAGGACTGGCATCGAGACTTAAGAGATCAAGAGACTTACCCGCTGAAGCACCTTGCTCCTCTGGTGGAGGTGGGGGAGCTGCTCTCGACGGTGCTGTGCTCATTTTGCCTGTGATAGGGGATACAAGATGATAATAGTTGTTACGGACGACAAGTTGATTGTCAGTGACGCGTTCCACGTGGTCCAGAAGCTCGGATGGATTGAGCCCCGCATTTCTTTCACCTATAGCAACGTCACCTGGTCAACCCGCATTTTCTCTATATCACTTGTAACAACTACCTTCTACCTTACGATCATAAAAACAAAGCCAAGCAGGATGTCTCACCACGCACACTTTGCTGAGGATGCTAGAACTCCACCTGTAGAGAAGGAAGGGGAAGTCATTGACTTTAAGAGTGGGAGTAAGAAGGATTCTCAACCGATTCCATTCTCAAGGTGATTTCTTCGCTCTGGGCGGTAAGACGTAGTAGAAGCTAATGGATCTAGACCGACAACTCCAGTTCCTGCTCATGTATGTATAAAAGGTGCTACAAGGACGATAACTAAATGTACAGGACCAACTTGCCTTTGTCGGTTTGGGCGCTATGGGTAAACGAATGGCTGTGAACCTCGCTAGAGCGCAAGCGGATTTTAACCAGGTGAGTCGAGCTCATCTCGCTATGAGGAGCAAGCTGATATCGCGATCAGCCGCCAGTACTCCTCTGGAATAGATCTCAAGGCGGTATTGACGGTTTCAAGAAGTACGCGAAAGAGCGAAAATTGGACGAAGAGACTTATACTTTTGTGAAAGAGCTTCACGAGATCGGACAGAGGTAAGAATATGTTGAATGGACATGACCATGAGTAGCTGATCAAGTAGAGCGGATATTGTCTTGACGTCGCTTGGATCGGACGAAGCTGTTGAGAGTGTCTATGAGCAATTGTTCAAAGGCCAGGAGGTGAGCTAGCGCAATCAGCATAGCGTCAAGTAGCTGATCCCATCAGGAACAAGATGGAAAAGGAGACGGTATAGTGCCAGGAGGAAAGGGACGAAGTACAATCTTCGTTGACACCAGTACCGTGAGTGGATGCCACACTGTTTAGTTGCCGTTCTGACGGTTGAACCCTGTTCTTCACCTGCAATCTCGACTTTGCTTGAAATTTTTGTTGTCGTCAAAATCCGCTCCCTCATCCTCGTCTATCCGCATGTCACAGATTTACCCCGCTACCGCCGGTAAACTCGAGCGACTCGCTGCATCCCGACCTCACCGAGTCTTCCTCAGTTGCCCAGTCTTCGGTGTGCCTAAAGCCGCCGAATCTGCCGACCTCACCCTTGCTATCTCTGGTGATTACTTTGCCAAGAAACACGCAGCTCACGCTCTTGTCCCTGCTATTGCCAAGAAGGTCATGGATCTGGGAAGTAACGTCGAGCGAGCCATGGCTTTCAAGTGAATAGACTCTGGCTCATTCGAGAAGAGCAACTGCTGACATTTCCAGGCTCGTTGGAAACTCCCTCGAACTTGGTTTCATCGAGCTTCTATCGGAATGCTTCACTCTCTGTGATCAAGCTGGTGTAGGATCAGACAAGTTGGTGGAACTCATTGGCGATCAACATAGAAGTCCAGCTTTGATCCGATACGCCGATAGGATTACAAACAACAAGTTTGATTCGGAAGGAGGATTTGATCTTGGTGGTGGTATCACCGATGCAAGGTGGGTCAAATCTGAGCTGGAGAGACACAAGCTGATGAAGCCTTTCTCTCTCCAACCATTGTCCTTGTTCCCTGTTTTACCATTGCGTATTGGCATTTTGCTTGATCTGTGACACCCCTTCAGACATATTCGACAACTTGCCGAGTCACACAACGTCCCAATGCCAGTTATGGATGTCGCTCATCAACACATGTTGTCTGCCCGAGCACACGGTGGTGATGAGCTCGATTGGACAGCTTTGGTTGGTGGACAGAGAATCGCCGCGGGGTTGGAGCCATTTGCTGGCAGGGTAAGTGCAGAAGATTCCTCATATTACTGATACTGATGACATGCAGAGGAAGCTAGAGCGATATGATTAGGGTGCAAAGAAGAGTGAGAAGTAGAAGGATACGATTGGTGTGTGGCCTTGGCTCATGCATGATATGTGCATTTCTTCCAGGTCACCTGGGTAATTAGCAAGGTAAATTGAGCATTTGAGTAGCATCAACACCTCCCATTTCGACCAAGTGCCACAGTGTTTTGCCACCCGGGTGGCTAAACATATATAAGAAACCCGTTGAATGGTGTTTTAGTGGAATCCCCCAAGCGGAATCACTTTTCGACTCATTATTCTGGTTCATACATTACCTTTCATCCTCTCTTTGGCGTATCATTCTCTGTTATTCAAGTTTACCTACATACGTATAGCGATAAGTACGGAATCGATCGATACACACGCTACTCGCTCGATATAGCACGCGACGGGAACTCGAAGACCCGAGGTAGATTCTCAGAGAGAGGTTGAATTGAGATATTACAGCCAAGGGAGGCGCCGCCACAGCATTGATCATTGTCGACAGCTCAATATCATTGCTATCGCTTTGGAGGCCATTCTAGGAGCTTTTGATCTATACCAGCGAAACAGGCATCAATAGACTTATAGACAAAAACCCACCTTTTCAACCTTCGACTATCGCCTCCTTCTCACCTCGCACTCTCACCTTCTATCCCATCAATCATCATGTCAGGTCTAGCTCTTCCCAACGCTGGATCTTCCAGTTCATCAGGACAAGCTCAACAGAAGATCAAGAAGGATGAATCGGGAGAATTGGTTAAGAATAATAAACCGCCAACGAGTGTACCGGAGATCACGGCGGTACAGGGATTAGTACCTACTTTACAGTGAGTGATCATTGCTTAACCTCCATTACATTGTGCTGCGAGGGGATATGGAGAGATTTGAGGTACGAAACGAAAAGTGAGAAGGTCGCGGAAGGGCCGTATTGCGAATCTAGTATGTGATTTGTGAGGCGGAGCTTGTGATCAGAGCACGACCAATGAAGGTGTATTGCACTAGTCGGCGATAAATGGAGCCAGTGAGACACTACAGTATAGGCAGGGACGCCATGAACATATATGTGAGGTGAATGGAGAGGCATAGAGAAAGGAAATTGCCCCTGCCAGGCTTGCGAGATGAAAACAGCGCGTTACCTCGTACATCATCCTTCTCTCCAGCTCTATCGCGTTCCAATATATCTTTCCTGTCTTGATCTCGCTGACGCCTTCAGGAACATCGTCGCGACTGTCAATCTCGAGTGTCGTCTTGATCTCAAGACTATCGCCCTGCATGCTCGTAATGCAGAGTACAACCCAAAGGTTAGTATAGCAAGAGTCGTGTGATCTCTTGCTGACCGTGATCTCTTTCTCTCGCCAATGCCACACCTAATCCACTTGCTACGTTGTCACCGGTACCGTGCTCATTTACTTCGCATCAAATTACCTACTACCCTCGCTTTGCTCAATATCACAGCGTTTCGCAGCCGTCGTTATGCGAATTAGAGAACCCAAAACTACCGCCCTGATCTTCGCTTCCGGTAAAATGGTAGTCACAGGAGCGAAATCAGAAGATGATAGTCGGTTGGCATCACGTAAATACGCAAGAATCATTCAGAAGTTAGGATTCGACGCCAAGTTTGCGGAATTCAAAATTCAGAATATAGTGGGAAGTTGTGATGTTAAGTTTCCGATTCGACTGGAGGGTTTGGCGTTCTCGCATGGTGCTTTCTCGTCATATGAGCCGGAGGTACGCATCAGCTGGGAATGACGTGCGAAAGTCAATGCTGATCATCAAAGTTATTCCCCGGATTGATCTACCGAATGATGAAGCCGAAAGTCGTCCTTCTCATTTTTGTTAGTGGGAAGATTGTCTTGACAGGTGCGAAAGTGAGAGAAGAGATTTACATGGCATTCAATCAGATCTACACGGTGTTATGCGGTAAGTCAACCGAGACATGTGTACGGAGATCCCGGCTGACAAAGGTAGAATTCCGAAAAGAGGCTTAGGAAAGGCTTCTCAACCTAATGCCGTTGTCGTCGATCAGAAGAAGAATGAAGGTGGTCAACTGCGGCCTAATATGACGGAGACATACGAGAAGATTCGCCTTGAAGGGGATCCAAATGGTCCAGACTATTGTTAATACATTTCAACACACCATCCTCCCAAACCAAGAGATCGCTCTCGTCCATATCTCACCTAGCATTAAACTCGTCCCGCTGTCATATGTTTCCTGTCTATATTTCCTTTTCTGTGCATGTGACGAAGAGGTATGAATCATGTTTTTTTGTCTTTTGAGATTGACCCAAAGTATTTCGGTCATGACCGATGCCGAATTCCGAGTGAAATAGTCAAGATTCATTGTTTTGACATCAGCGATCTGCCTCGAAGTCACTTTTCTTCCAGGATTCTTGGGGACACTAGTACAAGATGATGTCGAGATCACTGCGGTCGATACGATGTGTTCCAGTTTCGAGGTCGCCACATCTCACAGGAAGCTTTCCCCTCCCTATACGCTTCGCATCGTCGGTACCTCCACCACCGCCTCCACCCTCAAATACACCTAGACCTGCGACAACTCCTCTAGCTGAGACTATCAAAGCAGCCACTACACCCCATCCTGAACTTCGCCAACGATCAAAATGGGTCAATGTGATGATATCCGTTCAATTCACCTTGTTCGGAGCCGCATTACTCGGTATAGGGTACTACATCTCCGAAGCACTTCACTCAAGGGACACTCTTCCATCCGGATCTGGTAATGGGCTAGATACGACTTTGTTACCTTCATCACTTGCTATCAGTCAACAAGAAGCTAATCAACCGACGTATGGATCACTGGAAGATTACAACCACTTGATTGGCGAATTGACGTATAAATGGGAGAAGAAAGGTAAAAAAGATAAGATTAGTACAGATAAAGAAGATTTGGAAGTTCATGGGATAAGCGATTGGTCATATCATGAAGCGAAGAGGCCGACAGTGGTAGTATGGGTTGAAAGTACGGAAGAAGTTCAAGAGATTGTATTGTTGGCGAGGAAGTGGAAAGTCCCTATTACCCCGTTTTCAGGTGGAACGAGTTTAGAGGGGAATTTTTCGAGTGTACGTCGTTTTGATCACGTTATTGTATTCCTGGCCAAGCTGACATCACAGCCATACGGAGGGATCTCATTGGATATGTCACTCATGGATAAAATCATAAATATCTCTCATCTTGACGGAGATGCAATCGTTCAACCAGGTGTCAAGTGGGATGAACTGAATGCGAAATTGGTCGAAAAGGGGATTCCACTGTTCTTCCCTTTGGATCCTGGACCCGGAGCTACGATTGGAGGAATGGCTGGGACTGGATGTAGTGGGACCAATGCAGTCAGATACGGTACGGCGAAAGCGGAGTGGTTCTTGAATTTGGTGAGTTAGGGGGTCATTGACCTTATTCTTAACTCTTCCATTTTCTCTCCTGAACCATACCAATATCCGTTCATCTTTCGACTGAGCTAACTACCCAGACTGTCGTGCTACCCTCTGGCGAGATCATTAAGACCAGGCAGCGAGCTAGAAAGTCGGCAGCAGGCTGGGATGCTACAAAGTTATTCATCGGAGCAGAGGGAACATTAGGTATAGTGACCGAAGCGACAATCAGGCTAGCCCCGCTATTACCGACAAAGTGCGCCGTGGTGACGTTCAACGGGGTTGAAGAGGCAGTGAGTGCTGCTACCGAAGTGTAAGTTTCTGCGAGAGTGAGTTGAGAGAGATACTGACGTTTAGTGTCAATGCCGGGTTCCCAGTTCGTGAGTCAACCAGAGGCAAACTGGCGCGATCCACTGACCGTCAGAATGTGTCGAATTCCTTGATGCCAAAACGATGAAAGCGATCAACGGTGGTGGTCTAGCAGGAAGACAATACAAAGAGGTTGACACCCTGTTTTTCAAGTTCCAGGGGTATTTGTTTCCATCCCGTAGATGATGACTTATACTGACATACATAGCTCGGATGAGCAGATGACAGCAGTGGCTAAAGGTGTTCAAACGGTTACCAAGCGACATGGAGGTGCCAATTTTGAATTCAGTAAATCGGACAAAGAAGCTACAGACCTATGGCAGGGACGAAAAGCGGCACTATGGAGTGTGTTAGCATTAGTAGACGGGTCGAGGGTGTGGACGACAGATGTTTGGTACGTCTGATTATCTACTTGAACGATTACCAGCTGACACTTTAGCGTACCGATATCGAAGCTTCCAAGGTTGATCAGGGAGACGACGGAAGATTTCGAGAAGAGGGGGATTGTTGCTTGCCACTTTGGGTAAGTCGCTTCTACGACCTTGGTCCGCAGACCTATGCTAATCATCAGCCACGTCGGAGATGGAAATGTCCATTCCCTAGCCTTGTTCACCAATGATGACGAACTGAAAATCGTCAAAGAGGCCGTCCACGATATGGTTCACAGAGCTATCCGGTTGGACGGAACGTGTACTGGTGAACATGGTGTAGGGGTCGGTAAAGTGGAGTACCTGGATGCAGAATTAGGTCGAGGGACTGTCAATGTAATGGAGACTGTGAAGAGGACTTGTGAGTGGCGAGAGAGATGTTATGAGTGGTATTGACAATTTTAGTGGACCCGTTGAACCTTTTCAACCCTGGTAAAGTGAGTCATCGTAGTTGCTCATGATATCTTTCTTCTTCTGTACCTCCATCTAGTGCAATCGCTGATCTCCAGATCTACCCACATATCAACCCGAAGCCGACATCCGGGGTAGAGGTCTAAAGCAGGACTTTAGTTATATAACCTTTTTGTTTACCCTTTCTTCATCTCATGCATCTCTCATACTTTCTCCTCCGTAATCCGATGCTTGCGATACCTTCCTTTCTCTTCTAGACCCACAAACGTATCGTCTATACCTAACCAATCATCTTGCTCGGGTTTAAGCGGGCCCTCCACAAAGCAGAAATCGGCAACAAGCGGTGTGACGCGCCGCACGAGTATTCAACTCTCATACTGTGTATCGCAAATCTTATCCAAAGTCATAGATTGGTATTCACCATTGTTACTGGTCACTCTACGCTCGACAAGTGGTCAGAAGAGGTACCCAGACGAATAGATTATTATAGAAACACGAAACAAAGCAGGAAGAAAGGTCAAACGCTTTCGGAAAACCGACCGAAAGGACGTTAAGATTTGATTGTTAATACGGGTGACTACCTATACGAGCGGATTGGACTTGGCAAGTGGTGAGTTGATATATCTTATGGAATCACTTGTTCTGTGTCAGGATGTTGCAGAGTCTAACGTATGTATAGTGGACTCTGACAGACCTGACAAACGATTTTCGGATACCGGAGATCACCTTGACATGTTCGTTAATAGCCATTCGTTGGATTGAGATTCTTCAGCTGACAACACAGATCATACATAACCTATATATCTATTCAGTATGAGCACTTCCGACCCATCATCCTCGCGACAGGCCTCTTCCTCCTCTTCATCCTCGTCATCCTCCTCAAATCCGTATTACTCTCGAGAACCCGAGTCTTCCCAATCAGGACTATCCCTTCGAGACGGCCCATCCATAGACTACCCCACCACGACTCGCACCCGGCTCACCTTGTCTCAATTTCGAACATCAGAAGGCGGAACTGAACGAGCTCGTCGATTACGAGCATTATGGGATGCTTTACCGAGTTTACCTGAATTGGACGATAACGATGAGAAACCAACGCCAACTCAAAGGATGAAGTTGCCTGATCAAGATACCATCACGGCTCTGAGTCCAGAAAGAGCGGAGAGGTTGAAGCGGTTATATGAGGAGGAGTTGGTGAGGAGATGTAGACAGAAACGACCGGAAGCGAGATTATGGGGTGGTGCGGATGATTTAGAACCCGAAATGAAGAATCTGAAGGGAAAGGGGATCGCATGGCAAGATTTCAGGTAGGTATGGAGTTTACCAATGGGGCTTGGCTGACATGATGTTCTTCTTCTTATCCTGTACTGCGTCCTGATCTGTAACTCCCACTCGCTTCGCTTGCTCTTCCGCAGACGATTCCTCTGGGATCAGGAGAAAGAGCTCTGGGACACCTTCCAAGACCTAGATAAGAATGGCGATGGTCGACTCGACGCAAATGAAATGCGAGCGGCTCTCTCTCGTTCCGGTATCGACATTACTCCCACAACATCACAAGACCTCGTTCGATTCCTCGCCGCGGGTCTGCTTACGAATCCTCAACCGACTGGCAAAGAATCTGATCAATTTATAACATTCCAGGAGTTTAGGGATTTCCTCATCATGTTACCAAGGAAAGCGACGCCGTTTGAGATATACAAATGTGAGTGGGACGCCTTTCTTCAGTAGGATGTGCTGACAAATCCAGTCTATCAAGTGAGGAAACGATTCTCAGACGGACGAGGTGCTGCCAGAGTCGATAAAGATGGCGATCTAAGTGTTTCATTCCCGCGAGCCCCACCTTCCCAGTCGACTTCTCCATCGAGTACAGCGTCGAAGCCAGATGAAGGGGATGATTTCGAGGATACGGTAGATGAGAATGACGCGGTTCCTGAAGATCGGAATGATGCTTGGAGATTCTTGCTTGCGGGTGGTATAGCGGGTGCTGGTGAGTTACTGTCCTCGCGGATCAAACTGATCAACGATAGTCTCGCGTACAGTGACAGCTCCGTTTGATCGACTAAAGGTGTATCTCATCACAACTCAAAACCCATCGATCGTCGCTAGTGTCCCAGGAACTTCCTCTGCGAACCCACTGAATAGCAGTATACGAGCGGTCAAAAACCTTTGGGGCGCAATGGGACGGATATATACAGATGGGCATGGTATAAAAGCATTCTGGGTGGGGAATGGGTTGAATGTGATGAAGATCTTCCCGGTGGGCTGAATTTTGGGCATAAGGCTTTATCTGACGTCTTTAGGAATCAGCAATCAAGTTCGTATCCTATGAACAGTCCAAGAAATTTCTCGCGAAATACTGGGATAAAGTGTCGGATCCAACAGAATTATCCTCGTCATCACGATTCATCTCTGGTGGTATAGGAGGAATCACATCTCAATTCTCGATATACGGGTTGGAAACACTGAAAACGAGGATACAATCGGAAGTTGGACCTGCGCAAGGATGGAGAGCCGTAGCAGCAACTGCCAAGCAGATGTGGAGGAAAGGCGGAATTAGGGCGTATTACCGGGGTTTGACTGTGAGTTGTCAGGTGTTGACACTGGCTAATCATCAGCTCGGTCTGGTCGGAGTCTTCCCGTATTCCGCGATTGACATGGGGACATATGAAACGCTGAAGAATGCTTATTGCCGATCAACGGGTAAAGACGAGCCAGAGGTTTTTGCCGTGTTGTCTTTTGGGGCATTATCAGGTAGTATAGGTGCCGCCAGTGTATACCGTGAGTTCTCTCCTCCTCGGTGATCTTCTGCTGATTACCTCAGCGGTCAACCTCCTACGAACACGGTTACAAGCATCAGGCTCATCAGGTCATCCACAGCAATATACAGGTTTCGTCGATGTCCTTCAGCAAACACTCAAGAATGAAGGTCCGAGGGGATTGTACAAGGGATTATTACCCTCTATATTGAAAGTCGGACCTGCTGTCGGGGTCAGTTGGATCGTTTACGAAGATTGTAAGAGGAGAATGGGGGTTTAGGACATTTATCGGGGAGATTTGAGTGGACACGAACTGTAAGATGGTGGAGAAATCAGAAATCTATCATATATCAAGCATTGCGCATGAGGAAGTGGGGAGTGTGGTGGTAGCCGAGATATGTATCGGTGTCTAGTAAGAGGTCGTTTCTGGTCAGAACGCATCAAGGCTTTCGCGATCGAATGGTATTGATACACAACGTGGAGTGACTCGGACCTTCTAGCTTGTCTATATCTATCGCTTTACTGCCTTCAATCATACAATATTCAGGGTGACTCAGTCCTTCACCACCCCAAAGTCCGTTGCCTCAACGTTGAATCAGCTCGTCTAGCCCTTCTCCACGATTCTATCCTCTTCCACTTCTCGTCCGTCTCTCCCACTACTTCCATCAAGCTCATCAAGAACTCCTCATATGTCCATTCGTATGGAGCTCCGAATAGCAATTTCTGTCTCAAAGCCTCTTTCGTCCCTTTACTCTGACCTGCTCCTTGTGAACCTTTTGGTGCATTCACGTCGGTATCAGGGGGTTCACCCGTTGGCGAGGTACGGGAAGGCGTAGGAGGTGGTGCAAAGTATGGATTTGAAGGATGATTCGGTAATATCGGGTGGGAAGGAAATGAGGGTAATAACCCTGCCCAGAGTAATGACGTTAATCGACATTGAACTTCTGCCAGTGGGAAAGGTACGATTTGGTATTCTATTGTTAGCGGATTTACAATAGGAGACTCACGAAGTACGGGAAACGCAATCGAGCGATCTCCATCGAGGAATAACATGAGCTCGTCTAGGTTTGTCACGCCTAGTCCCTTCATTCCACCAATATCACTTTCTCGACCTCCAATCCTCTCTTCTGTAGTAATCTCCCCGTCAAGAAGTGGTTGCGAACTCCATGGCGCGTCGTGAACTTTACAGAATGGGAGTGAAAAGTTGTATCCTGTAGCAAAGATTATGGTATCGATATCGGATATCGGGTCATGGTCATCCTTAAAGTGAATTGTCCCCTGCAGATCCGTTGACGACGGTGGTGTGATATGAGAAATCAGAGGGACATGGTTCATGAACTCTCTCCATGGTTGAGGGGGATGTCCATCAGGTATATTGTCGTTTGGTATCGTCGATGACGAAATGTACACCTTTGTAAAACCCTCTTCTCCCGGTTTATACCTCCCTACATTCAAACTCGCCAGTTGTCTCGATAAATCCGATCCAGAGGCATATGACCCAACTACCATAACATTCTTCCCAGCGTAATCCTCTGGCCGGCGGTAATACCTCGAATGCAGTGTTTCTCCCTGAAAATCGGCTAATCCCGGTATAGGAGGTACCCAGCCATCACTATAATGTCCGTTGGATACGGTGACAAAGTCAAATTCTTCCTCTGTCGTCTCTCCATGTGAAGTCGACTCGATTGTCCACCTCCTTCGTGTCCCTTCGACCTGATATAGACGAGTGACCAGGGTATTGAATCGGATATGAGGGATCAAATCGAAAGTCTTTGCGTACAGTTGGAGGTATTCAAGTATACCGGCTGTCATTAGCCCTTTTCCCTACTTGATTACTCACCTCGATCGGGAAAAAGTCTCGGAGAAGAAGGATAAGGTAGATCCCGGAAACTCATCAAATCCTACTATCAGTCCAGCTCGGCATACATCACTTACATAAGGCAAGTTTGTGCATAGTCCCTCGTACATCGGTGAAGGATCTTCATCGGCAGGCGGGTAGAAGTAAACCTGACCATTCTTACTCTTCGATTTGGCGTATCTTTTCGGTGTGTCATCAGACAACCTAGCCTCAGTTGATGTCTGGTTTGTCAACTTACCATACTCCGCCCACCTCATCGCTCGATTCATATACTACTACCTCAAGCTCGAAGATGGTAGCAGGTCGAGCGAAAGCCTCCAATAGCTGTTTCAGCTGAGCGAGACCTGAAG
>JALPCA010000167.1:0-19131 GCA_026538345.1 Cryptococcus sp. GC_Crypt_4 | reverse complement strand
CGCCGAGGTTATCCGATGTGAATATCCCATATCATGAAGAACGTCGTTTCGAAACATCACCTTATCGACCTCCTTCTTCAGCTTCATCACACCATCATCATCATCAACAACATCCTTCACATTCATCTCAACGTTCACAAACTCCACTCCATCATATCCGTGAATCATCCCAAGGTCATCCGCAATCTCAGGTCCGTGGAAATGATCCCATAGAACAACAACAACCACAAGAATATCATTGGGGTCCAGCGAAAGACTCTATTTTCGGTTCAGCTCGTACAGCCTTAGAAGCACCGGATTATTCTTCATGGTTGGATGATATTCGATCAAGAAGAAATTCTTTCGATTTCACTCTACCCGGACCATCCGGCGCACCAATGGAAGGTTCAGGAGCCATCTTTCCGGACAACACACTGGTCGGATCTCAACCTATAGCGGGACCTTCCAATTATAACCTACATCAATCACCAATACAAGGGTCTCATGTGGATAACACCCATAATCGATTCTCTCATGGTCCAAGGCTGAACTCTAGTGGATCAGATATACAGCCCGAGGGGTGGACGACTGAAAACAAGGGCAGGGAAGGTGTGATTGAGAAGGAAAGACCTAAGTGAGAACTCACCGTGTTGACCGAGAAGTATCTGCTCATCAAGTCAGTCTCGCCTCAGCAGTAACACTCAGCGGCCCTATGGCTCAGGTCGAATCAGTTGGAACATGGTCAGAGTTCTGCTTCTTCTTCTCCTTGTTTATGAGACATCAACATGCTCTTGTACCTGTTATACATAAACCGACATTCGCTGTTGATGTGGTGAATAGACGAGATCAGAAGGACGAAGCTTTCAGAGGTTTGCTATTCAGCATAGGTGAGCGTTCACGTATGTCCTGATGGGATACGACTGACAGATCCAGTGACATACACGTGAGTAGGATTTAACGATATCTGGACCGCGCAGCTGAACTTTTGCAGAATATGCCAGTGCCCGATAAACATCATGTCGAGTGACTTTTCGCGCGAGAGATTATTGGAGCTGCTGGAAGGATGTCAACAAGCCAGTCGGATTATCCAATTGCGGCACCTGTCGAGACCGAGTCTGGTAATGGGTGCATCAACGGCTCTGTAAGACCCAGTCATTGCCCTGATCATCGCAAGCTAACAGAATATCAGGGACATCCTGTCTAGTCAAGCTACGAATAAGCCTGAACTAACTGGAACGCTCTTCAGCGATGCTCAACGGATAATATATGCATTGAGGCTCAACCTAGAGAAACCGATGGAAGGCATGTCAGCAATAGATGTCGAGATTGGGCGAAGGGTCTACTGGCAGCTGTACAATACGGACAAGTGAGTATCATCCTTCTGGTGAACGAAGGGCAGGACTGACAGAAGCAGAACCAATGTCATGAACGGAGGAGTTATCCTACTTGCCAATTACGAAGGAACACCGCCTTTCCCACTCGAAGTGGACGACGACTCCATCTCTACTCACGGTCTCTTGCCCAACACCGTTCAAAGCTACAATCAACCTGGTCCTTCCAAATCATCCTATATATCCGGATTCGTGGCCGTATCGAAAATCTTCAGAATTCTAGGCGAATGCCAACATCGTCATCGAGCACTTTTGAACGATCCAATGTCAAGTCAAGGACCAGGGGAGATGATGAGATGGTTACAAGATACAGTGGATAGATTGAGAAGAATCACAGATAGGTTTCCGGGTGATCGGCGAAGAAGGGAGGATTCTGGTGTACCGATTTTACCACCGGGGATGTTGATGGACACGGATTCAGAGGCAACAGCTGGAATACAACAGGCCAATATTATAATCACGGCTTTGTGCACGGAGTTCGCCTTGGTGAGCTTGATATACCGCCTGTGTGTTCACTGCTGAACATACAGCTCGATTTCAAAACTACACTGAAACCGGATGAGGATCTGCGTCCGCAGAGGGAAGCGATCGCCAAGAAGGCTTACAGCACCCTATCCAGGTGAGTAGGATGAGAAACTCCTTTGTAAAGTCTCCTGACAGAGCTGCAGTATTCCCATCGAGTATCTTGCGTCTAATGGTGAAGCGATGGTAAGTGATTTACATTACTGACCACGTGCATGGCTCATCTATGTAGCGAGGGAAGGTATTGCGAACGATCCTCGCCTTGTTCCACGCAAGTAGCGACCCTGACGAGCTGGGATCTACCGTATGGGATTGGTGGAGCATGGTGGGTTTATCCTTTTATCTATTGGCAGAATAGCTAACACTGGTCCTAGTATTCGCAAGTCCAGTTCATCCAGGTCATTCCTACCTGATGATGGATGCTTGGGGTTATCGGTCGTTCCTATGCGATTCCTTATCCCTCCACATGAGACCCTCTGGCGATATTACCCCATCCAGTCGAAAATCATTATCTGTGACGGGGACTCTATCCCTTGACGGCAGGATCTGAGGCGAAAGTGCAAGTGCAACTAAGTAATCAGCCAGAATTCCTTACGGAAATACATACAACCTACTTAGAACAGGTGACGACTTGGTTGACGTATAGGCATGAAGGAAGGTATCGTAGTACGCTTTACCCCGCCCTAGCTGCAATACGTTAGAACATGCAATGAGAGGGCTAGTCTTACCCTATTGCATTCCTCATCAAATGCTACCCCTGGTACGAGGATAAGATCCAGAGGGGGAGCGTCGGTATTCAGAGCTGAAAAGTATGAGCATAAATCGACCAATATGTATGCGACTCACCGTCTTCTCGTTTGACCTGTTGGTCGTCTCTTCGATCTTCACCAGGGTCCAAGATGCCCCATTTATCTAATGGACAAGCTTCGAGGTCTGATGTAGAGTACAATCTGAGCATTCGCATATCTGGTGAAGATGTCGAGGTAGCATGAGCCGAGGGCGGTAAGTAAGGCGTATACAACGCTTTCTCTACAGCCTGTCAACTATATATCTATATCTGAGTGAGGAGAATTCAGCCTACTCTGACTCAATATCTCGGCTACTATCTCATTCGTTTTCAGCTCTCCTTTCCCCATACTCAAATAACATCCTATCGTCCTTGCATTTCTGAATACAGGTGAACTGAACAATATCTTTGCGACTGCTTTTGACTGTTCTTCCAATTCTACTTCCGATAGATTGCGAAGGGTTT
The DNA here is from genome assembly GCA_026538345.1 of Cryptococcus sp. GC_Crypt_4. Lineage (NCBI taxonomy): Eukaryota > Fungi > Basidiomycota > Tremellomycetes > Tremellales > Cryptococcaceae > Cryptococcus > Cryptococcus sp. GC_Crypt_4. Next base: position 15,987 of record JALPCA010000167.1, on the reverse strand, counting down.
GCAGCATGGACTTTCTGAGAGCTTTCTTAGCACTAAAAATCTGGTTCATTTTCTCCCTTTGCGCTTCAAGGTGATCCTGGTCTGACATGTGAATGGCGATCATGTTCAAGGTGGTGAGTTTCAGCGCTTAGAAGGACATCCGGATTAACGGGATCAAAATCTCTGTTCCTGAAACGTCCGTAGATCTCAAGGAAATGTATAATTTCAATCGATCTCCATCTAACTCCATCTGTCTGGGTCATATCGTCTGAACTACCCTCAGAGCTCATCATGGCTAAACAGGGGCTACCGCCTTTATCTAAAACCCTCATCTTGGACTACTATGATTCGTGTACGTCGTGCTCATTTGGAATCAAACGGTGAAACTAAAAAGTGTAGATACGAATAACCTCTTGACGTTGTTTACGCAATTATATCCTGATTCCGAGGTCCTAAAGAAGGTAGTAGTCGTCAAAGCTGATCGATATACATGGTGAGTGCAAGTGATCCAATTTGGTTTCAGCGAGGTGACAACCAAAAGGGAGGAATTCCAGCGCGACGTCCTACCTGGAATCGACTGTATCATCCTCTCTCCAGGTCCGGGTTCACCTGATAAGCCATCGGTAAGTTTCTTCCACAATAGCTTGGATATATAATAACACGATAGGATATTGGCTTTGCTCTAGACTTGATTCGATTACATCCCGTACCGATCTTAGGTGTATGTTTGGGTCATCAAGCGATAGGTGTCGCTTTTGGCGGGAAGGTCAGACTCAACTTTTTGAATGTCGCAACAAGAATTGACAACCGTGATAGATCGTCAGTATGCCGCAAATCACTCATGGTCATGTCATTCCAATATCCCCGGTCACACCTTCCAAAGGCCTGTTCGCGTCGGATATTTGGACAGAGAGATTAGGTGGACAGGATCGTTTCAGCGTAGTCGTTTACAACAGTTTGACTATAGATCTTAAGAGTGAGTGATACTTAGGTTCAAGTTTGAGCGGACATATCGCTGATCTGAACCTATAGCATTACCCGAGGAGCTCGAAATCACTGCTTGGTCTCTCCCTGTAGAAGGACGAGAACGGACGATACAAGGTTTGATGCACAAAACTTATCCTATATGGGGAGTGCAATATCATCCAGAGGTGAGTCATTTCCTGCCATGGAATTCGCTAAACACTAATCTGTTCAGTCAATCTCGTCCACACAAGGCTCATCCCTCTTACACGCATTTATCAATGCTGTTCATGCCCATCATTCAAGCCCTGCATCCTATCCACCACTAAGTGATGCCTTGAAAGCTTCATGTTCATACCGAATCGCATCCGCATCAAAACCATTACGACGTCTTCCGACTTCTGAGCCCGCGAGTGCTTGGCCAACACCACCGATTTCACCCACTGGATCTTTCGCCTCGCATGATGACTTGATGTCCTTGGCTGGACCTTCTAGGAAGCTTAGATTTGCTGAGAGGAGGCTGGGAGATTTAGGAAGGGATCTGAAGACTCAGGAGGTGTTTGAAAGGGTGATTCGCTCGAGAAAAGGAAAGGAAAGGGCTGTAGGCGAAGTCTGGCTCGACGGTGAAACGGTGAGTGCTAGGTAGATCTCAAGATCTTGTGAATGGGACTGATCGTACAAGCCCACTCGAGCGACCGTAACATCTCTAGCGGCACCTTCGTTCCTCTTCTCGTACTCCCTATCCTCGAGGACTATCTCATTACACTTACCTGGAGGTGATCTTAGGAAATTGACTTTAGAAGATGACGAAACATTCTGGGATTATCTCTCGGAAGCTCAAATCGCCCTTTCAACGACACCAAGAGGAACTTCTGTCGGAAGAGGATGGCGCGGTGGATGGGTCGGCTGGTTTGGTTACGAGATGAAAGAGGAGAGTTTGCAGGGGTATCATAGGAAGGCGGAAGGTCAAGGAGATGAAGATGTGGACGCGTGTTGGGCATGGTGTGATTGGGTCTTAGAAAGGACGAACGATGGGGAATGGATTGTTCGGGGCTTGCTTGACGAGACTATCAGGGACGACTCTCTCATCCCCGACAAGCCGGCAAGTTTGCTCGAATGGCTGGACTCAGTGAATATCAATCCTGGCATGTCGGAGACGTCACTCGACGCCATAATAGCTGAACTGGAGGAAGCATTAGTAGCGGAGCCTTCGGAAAGTCTGATTTCACCAGCACCAGCTTTCCCGCGATTCACACCCATCGCTAGCGGAAGCGATTACGCTGAGCGAATTGCACATTCGCGAGAATCGATTCGACAAGGCGATAGTTATGAACTCACCTTGACGACTGCGTTCCAATCAACTCTCGATTCTTCCTCCGATCCATATTCACTGTATCTTCGATTACGATCGTTCAACCCTGCATACTACTCTACTTATATGTCTTTCCCATCACTGAATACCCCAAGAGGAAAGGGAACTCAAATATTGAGTTCAAGTCCGGAACGATTTCTCAAGATTGAAAGGGTGAAAGGGGATAATAGGATGGTTGAGATGATGCCGATAAAGGGGACTAAAGCCCGGGTCAAGCCTGGACAATGTGTTTGTGAACCTGGAAGGGGATGTGAGGGCAAAGATATAGGTAGCGAGGCTTGTAACGAAGAAGGCAAGAGAGTCGATGCGGCTAGAGCGAGGGAACTCCAGGCAGATCTTAAGGAACGAGCGGAGAATCTCATGGCGAGTCTCTTCCTTGTCGAAGAGATGCGAGCTGATGCAGAATAGATTGTCGATCTTATCCGGGCTGATCTTCTGTCTTGCTGTCTACCTTCTACGGTGACTGTGCCGAAACTTATTGCGTTGGAGACATATGGTGTCCATCATCTAGTCACTACTGTCAGGGGGATGTTGGCGGAAAATGTCGGAAGTGTCGAAGCTGTACGAAGGTGTTTCCCACCGGGTGAGCTTGCTCATTTTGATGTAGAAGTCCAGCTGACCACGTATCAGGCAGTATGACAGGCGCGCCGAAACTCAGGTCTGTCCAACTGCTTGAGGGCTTCGAAGATGGTCGTCGGCGAGGGATCTATTCTGGAGCTTTGGGATATATCTCCCCCGATGGAGCGACAGATCTTAGCGTAGTCATCAGAACGATCGTCATAGAAGGTGATAGTGAGTCAATATTGCCATGAAGAGGAGCGAGAACTGATACGAGCAGAAATGACTATTGGCGCTGGAGGTGCTATCACTTGGTTATCTGATGCAGGCAACGAATGGGAAGAGGTGAAAACTAAAGTGCAGTCGGTAGTCGGGCCATTGCAGGATTAAGGTGAAAATTGAGGCTTAGGAGAGCACGAAACGTTGTATAATCTCAGCATATATCACATCTTGTCATAGCATATGCATCACTCAGACCTTTTTACTCGTACCAAAACATCGGACCTATTTAAGAATCGCTGACGTCATGTCAACAGGTGAAGTGCGATCTAGCTAGTCCGGTCGAGATCCGATGGTGAGGAGTTTTTGCTCGTTGACTTGGGGTATATAGATCGATCTCCCTCTGGATACTTCCCTCATTGAACTACTTTTTCACCTGCACTACCACTTTAACACAAGTCAAATCAGTATGTCATCCTTCATCCGTCAGTCTACTCGCCTAACCAACGTTCTTCACTCTCCTTTAATCTTCTCCGCCTCTTCTTCTTCTCGCCCTCTGTCGATATCTATTCCTATTACTCGATCATTTTCAATCTCTTCGTCACGATCGTTCCCCGCATCTAGTATCATGTCCGGCCCACCAGAGAAGAAGATGAAGCATCTTGAAAATATCAATACTATTCCATCGCTTCACTCTGAATTCAGGACTGTCTTATGGACAGGAGAGAGCTCTCAATTGGTCGTGATGACTGTTCCAGTTGGAGGTGATATTGGAGAGGAGGTGAGCTGTGTGATGATCTTCCCATGGGGATGGAAGCTAATCAAGTGTCTAGGTACATACTGTCGACCAACATCTTATTTTCACCTCTGGTGTTTGCAAGGCCATTGTTGGAGGTGAGGAGAAGGAAGTTAAAGGTGGTGATTTAGTGATCGTCCCACAGGGAACCAAGCACAACTGTAAGTAGCAAGTGTTTTGTACTACGTCCACAAGTTCCTCTTCTTATCGGTCACGTCGGATCATCATCCACCCCAAATAACGATTGCTAATACTGTTAGTCATCAACACTGGACCAACCCCTCTGTGTCTCTTCACTGTCTATGCTCCTGCTGAGCACGACCCTAACTCTGTTCACAAGACCAAGGAAGAGGGTGATGAGCTTGAGGAAGCCGGAAAGGACGAAGCTCCTGAATGGGCCAAGAAGCACTAGAATCATTACATGAAGAGCGTTAACAGCAAGTGAAAGAAGACAATGCATTATTGTATCAAATATGACTCGGTGTTATACTTGTTGCGGTCATCAACGTCGATGACATTCTCCTCATCATGGTTTTGGCTCATTCAGTCGGCTATGACCGTGGGAAAGTTCTGGTGAACGCGCCCTGGTTTGTGCAATGACGATCAGGCGTTCGAGTATTCCCCGCACTCTTCTTCCATCGTATCCCAAGTATACTCCTATCAGTCCATTCCGTACTCTACCATGTCCCGATTCGTCCGACCCGTAAGTTTCCAGAATCTCTGTTCATGGTCGTACGACCGTTCTGATCACTTCCCTAGTCAAAGTACCGTCATGTATACGGCGACAAGGCCAAGTCTCAATATGAGAACGCAAAGATCAGTGGTTCAGCATGGGACACCAACTTGGTTACTGCAGGTGGAAAGTATCTCGCTGTGAACTGGCAAGTTTCAGGTGGTGGGGTAAGTGATATATCAACAAGAGAACGACGAGACCAAATGTTGATAACGATAGGCATTCGCGGTTCTACCCACTTTCTCTCCGTTCAACGCTCCTGAACCAACGGGATTCCCAGTCAAGTTACCGGACATTCTCCCATTGGCTAGAGGACATACTGCTCCAGTATTGGATACTGCTTGGTCACCATTTGACGATAACGTAGTTGCGTCTGCAGGTGAAGATGGAAAGAGTGAGTATCGTCAAATCATGAGTGAGACGGGTGTAACTAATCATACATAGTCTTCATCTGGAAGATTGAGGACTCTATCTTCCAAGGCTGGGGAGAGGATGGATGGGTACCTGAGGATCTCAGCCCTATAGCCAAACTTAACGCTGGGGGCCGGTGAGTCCTTAACGCTATCGGCACAGTACTAGATCTAACGGGTTATCAGAAAGGTCGGGCAGGTCGAATTCCACCCTACCGCCTCCAATCTCCTTACCTCAGCCTCCGGTGATCACCTCGTTCGACTTTGGGATATCGAATATGGTCAAGATGCGGCTACCATCACTTTGAAAGGACATACCGATTCCATCCAGAGTTTTGCCTGGAACTCCATTGGCACTCAACTTGCTACTGTGAGCTATATGTGTACTCCTCATAATCAATCCTAATCACTTCAGACATGTAGGGACAAGAAGTTGAGATTGTTCGACCCAAGAGCTGGTAATGAAGCTGTTCGTGTGACAGATGGTCATTCAGGTGTGAAAGGGTCAAGGGTTGTCTGGCTTGGTGACAGAGATAGGATCGCTACTACTGGAGTGAGTTATACGGCTCAAATATACTTTCTAAAGTAATCTGACGGTCTCTTCAGTTCAGTAAGATGTCAGATAGACAGCTTGGAATTTGGGATACTTCAGACCTGAAGAACATCGATATGACTTCGGTAGATTCCAGCGCGTAAGTCGCTGCGGGCGCCACTGTATGGATATGGAGCTGATGATACACAGTGGTGTTCTCATCCCACTCTTTGCGGAAGGCAACGATATCCTCTTCCTGGCCGGAAAAGGGTGAGCTCCTCGTCCGCGTCCCAGAACAAGCTGACGATTTCGTTAGTGACGGTAATATCCGGTACTACGAGTATGAGAACGATAGTCTACACTTCCTCAGCGAGTACAAATCGTCTGATCCTCGTGAGTCATCCTTCAATTCGAGTTGCTCACGGTACTAATCGTGCAGAACGTGGTTTCACTCTTCTTCCTCGTCGGGCTCTAGATGTTGCACAAAATGAGATCGCTAGAGGATTCAAGCTTGCCGGACAGACCGTCCAGCCATTGAGCTTTATCGTCCCAAGAAAGGCCGATAGCTTCCAGTCTGAGTGAGTAACTGCAAGTTCCGGTTACACATTGATTGCTCATGTAGCGCAGCATTTTCCCACCTGCCACATCCGGAGAAGCCGCTCTTACAGCCAAAGAATGGTTTGACGGTAAAACAGCTAGACCTAAGGTCATCGACTTGGAAACACGAGCCGTATCAACTTCTTCCGAACCTGTACCTCAACAATCCAAGCCAACTCGTGCTCAGTCCTCACCATTGCCAGCCGCGTCTGCTCCCTCATCCTTCCCTGCTCCTACACCTGCACCAGCTGCTCCTTCGCCAAAGGTTGAGGCTGCACCAGCTCCAAAGGAGAAAGAACCGGAACCAAAAGCCCCTGAAGCTCCCAAGGAGTCTGCGAAGGATTTAGAGATTGAGCAGCCTGATAGTGAAGACGAGGCACCGACACCTGCATCTGCCCCTTCCACTGGCGTCTCAACTGTGTCGAGGCCAACAAGTAACGGCGAGAGTGTCTCAGCTGTGAGTCTTCGTAACACTGGCTCAAAGATTGTTCTGACTGATTGTCAACAGCCCAAAGACCACCTCTTGATCAAACGACTTTCTGACAAAGCCACTATGCCCACACGTGGTAGTCCTCTATCAGCTGGTTACGATCTGTACGCAGCGGAAGAGAAGGTTGTACCAAAACGAGGAAAAGCACTCGTTGATCTACAAATCTCGATCGCTTGCCCAGAAGGTACATATGGTCGAGTAGCACCAAGAAGCGGTCTTGGTACGTACCACTCAGACTCGATGTGAAAAGTTAGCTCACCTACCCTAGCATCAAAACACTCTATTGATACCGGTGCTGGTGTGATTGATGCCGATTACAGAGGTCCAGTTATGGTTCTCCTGTACAACTTCTCCGATGAAGACTTTACAGGTAAGCTTCCCTCTCCTCAGAACCCGGAATCATTGCTCATTATACCCAGTCAACCCTGGAGACCGGATTGCACAGCTCATTCTGGAAAAAATTCACTTGGCTCCATTATTGGAAGTAGATGTGAGCTTTTACAGTATACCCGTATTTCATTAATACTGATCGGAACAAGGATCTAGAGGCTACAGCTAGAGGTTCAGGTGGATTTGGCTCCACAGGAGGATTCGGAAAAACTGCTTGAAAAAATCAATACGATTGTAATCTAATGTTTGGGACTGGAAAATGCATTCAAAAATCGCCGATGGGTCAGTATACATGCGACCCAACTATCACTAACGGGCGAAAAGAAGGAGATGATGAGAACGATGATTCACCAGAAGCGGTAGCCTCTTTTCTACATCAACGGTGAGCGGAACCTACATAATACTCATATTACAGCCGTCTTATTGACCTCACCCCTAGCCCTTCTCTTCGCCAGCCCACTGGTCTTCACATCTGACAAAATCAATCTAGCCTATCGGTGGCTGCTACATTTACATCTTGCTTGCTGTTGTGAGTCTCAGCTGCTTGCAAGTTTTCGCTGACACAAATGATTATCCCCCTATCGAGGCAAGATGACCTGGATCGTTCTGATAGACTCCTATGCTCTCACTTGGCTGACTTGACTAATCCGCCAAAAACAACCCTGAAGTCACCTCTCCTATTCTTTCCGCATAGCAAACCATTTTCGCCTCATTTCACGGTGTGAAGGGTTACTCTATACTAACCAGGCCTTCAAATGCTATGAAAGGACAGCTACATCTTCCCCATATTCAAAGGACAAGCTCGCCTTTTTGGGGGGATGACCTTCTCTCATGACTGATCACAGCTCCGTAGTCAGTCTCTCTCCTTCCTATCACTTTCTATTTCACTGACATTCTACTCCTAAATATAACGCTTAAGAACACGTCGGACATGCCCTTGTCAACAGAGGCCACAAGCTTACCGGCATTGAGCGATGTGTACGTGCGTAAAGCTACTCGTGCCGAGGGATTTGGACTTGCAGAAATATGGGCTATGCATCATACCTTGGAGGCGGATAGCGAAGCCATCTCTGCTGATCTTTGGTTACTCGAGGTAAGCCAGTTGCTCTGCCTGACAATGCTCTGACAATGAATTTTGATATTCAGGCTTACGAAAGATCGGAGAAACATTTGAATAATCTCGCCGCCAAGAGTACTGGGACACAGATCACCTGGTCAGTCAGACATCACTTCATGCTCACAGTACAGCTCACTCTTACAAATTGTCAGGGTCGTTGCTGCCAAATCAGGGATTCCCAATGAGCCTCTTTCATACGTTACAACTCGTCGATATGCCGCCATGAGCCGAACGGCCCAGCATGGGTGAGATCAAGTATGCACATTATTACCACAACTAACCGGCTATCAGACCAGACAATGTGAGTTCCGGCTGGATGTACGCCCTCAAGGACGTTTTCACTCCTAAAGGATACCGAAGTGAGTTTCAACCGGGAGTTGCGCCACTGACACCTAGATCAAGGATATTCAAAGCTTCTTTTGCAGACCATCGCGGACATCACTCTTGGTGAAGGAACAGGTCATGGGTCAAATCTCGTCAAGGACGATTGGCATGCTCTACCACGCGGGCTTGGAGTATTCCTACGTACTGACCAGCCAAGCTTTTACGAAAACGTTTTCAATACATATTCAAGTTCCGGTCCAATCAAAATGGACTTCTACGATAGAGATCTCAACTTTGGTATTACCTGGACAACGGAGGCCCTTACAGCATTGGACAACTATGAAAATCTTGTCAAGAACAGTGTCAGAATGAAGCGGCAAGTGTTTGATGCAGACCTTAAAGAAGCTTCCGAAGCGTTATATCAAGACAGGAAACGCAGGCTCTGCTCCCAATCGCTCAAAGATGACACAATCTTGATCGGCCTTGATCCCCGCGGAGATACAGGGCTTCTAGAGACCTTCAAACAGGGGGACGGGCTACACGAAGATCCGGAGCCTGCAAGAGGGTACAGCTTCCAGTTACCAACAACTGAAAACGATCCTCAAGAGCGACTATCATACATGCTGATCAATAATTGGGATAATTGGGATAGCAAAAGCTATGGTCTGACGCTTTCGGATACAGTGTCGCCTGCTGACCTCTCCAAAGTTCTTACAGCACTTGCCAACTGCTATAAAGAGCTTGAGCCTGAGCGTTTCAGAGTTTTAGGTATAGGAGCCAATACAGAGCTATTGGACGAATGGAAACGTCTGGGTGCAAAGGTCACTGATCATACTGTGACAAGAGAAGGTGTCTTCGGAGTGAGCTTCGGCAGGAATGATGGGCGTGCGAGCGAGCTTACAGGCGTGGAGTATTGGACGGATATCTTTTGAGAAATGTTTATGTACAGAGATGGCGACACATTTTCCTACGAGTGATCTTTCTTGTGAGCTGGGAAGAGCCGCCACTTCCAAGATCACTGGCTCGCTCGATCCCACCATATCGTCATCAGCCTCGACTGAAAGGAGGTGGTAAAAGGAAGGACATTCGGTGTAAGAATTTTCGCCACCACAACCTATTATGACTCCTGGAGAAACGGTCTTTGCCCAATCCCCCCTCAGCCCCCTATACTATACTAGCGATGACAGACACCACATCCCACGTTTACGAGCCTGTTTTTCCCACTTTGCACGAGGTCGAAGTTACCCTGGCCACTCCCGAAGACCGGTATCAAATGTGGAAGGATTATCATGATGATGGTCTAGCCGGTTCCGAAAGCCAAGAAGCAAGTTGAAGTTGAGCGTCTCGACTAATAGTTCTCAGGATTTTCAATCTAGCATCAAGCGCACAGACCATCTCAATGCAAGATTTCATTTAGAACGAACTGATTGGTAGGGATGATACGATTTACAGCGTTGTTTACGAGTACTCTACTAATCTTTCAAGGGTTCTCAGATCGAGAATAGATCCGATGGCGTTACCTCTGGCTTATGGTACCACTTGGAGACACCAGGTGTACCACAAGACCGGTTCTGACGGGTTAGTGCTTACGACCGGTGCAAGCCCCGTGTCAGAATAGCACTAACGAACAGAGAAACGAAGACCGGGTATATTTATACACTCTGCGATCTTTTGACACCAAAATGTCATTGTAGTAAGTCACATTGTAGTCTAGGTTGAGACAAGACTTAATGTGAATCTGTAGACCGAGGCTACTCAGAGCAACTCATCCGGACTTTGACTCATGTCATTGCTGATCCAGCTGATATCCCAGCACCTACGATCCCGATCCCCATTATCTCAGAAGAGACTCGCGCGAAAATTCCATTCGGTCTAGGCATCATGTGGACATCATCCCTGTCAAAGGATCAACCTCGACATGTCATTACCAAAGCTATTGATCACCTCTACTCAGACAACTATGACAATAAGAAGCTCAACGACGAGTACATCTACAGCTGGAAGCCGTCTCCATCAAGTGGACTCATCACTGATGATCCAGATCGGAGTTATGCTTTTCTGAAACAGCTGCCAGAATTCTCGGAGTTGCTCGATCGGCGTTTTCAGCAAAGACTGAGCGGCCTATTCGGAGATCCTGGAGAGACTTTGATCATGCCTAACCCTTCCTCATGGAAGTCCCTAGACATGTCAATTTATCCCGACGAAGAGGGGCGTCCGAGAGATCCGTTGATTCACAGGAGTACGGAGAACCCACTCCGGGGTCTACGGTTCAGGAAGGTTGATGACCAGACCATGTTTTTGGGTTTCGAGTCGTTGTTACTCTTTGGCTCTGTTAAACTTGTAAGCGATGCCCAAGATTCAGACGATGGTGGTATCACCAATGATGGAGACGGTTCCCTTAATGGATCTGGCCTGCAAGAGGAGTCCGGCCAAAGAGACGAGGTTGAATCAGACGATGGAGTCAGGTTTAGTCTACCGATCACCCTTTTACACAACATCCGTCCGGAGCGGATTTCCAAACTCTTTGAGACGATTCAAGGCCTTACCAAGGGCCTGCCGATCTCACAGATCAGTGCCATGGGACTGGGTGATCGGCCAGAACTAGCAAAGGCATGGTTAGATGCTGGTGGCGAGATCGTCTCACGACTTGACACAAGGGAATCGACCGTTTCGTTTGCTTGGTTCGGCAAAGAAGGCACGTCAGCGAGGCTTGTTGATATGGAAAGTTGGATTATTGACTAGGCAGTGTCACAAATGATGATGTATGGAGTTATCTGGTAGCTCAATGACCTCCATTATGCGACACTCCTTTGACGCTGTCGAAACGCGAAAGCTGGCGGCGAGCACTTTCGTCAATCATTCTAGCACTCTTAACGTTCAATCTTTTCTACAACACTACCCACCATGAGAACTGGTTTACCGCCATCACCCTCAACCATCGCTTCCCCCGAGATCGATTTATCTGATTCTCGGCATTGTCCCACCCGCACAGAAACTGTTCATAATAAAAGAATTCCTGATGCCGATACTCATGACACTTCCGACCTTGATCTTCCACCGGGATACACCGAAACTGGCAAAATACCCAGCTTCTATCTAGCTCAGTATTGGCGAGTGGAATGTCCTTCTGTCAGTCTCGGGTTCACTGATGACACCGAGAACACCAAAGACACAATGACTTTCATTGACCGACCAGGGAGCCAATGGTATGTGGGGGAGGCGACGACCGGAGATGATAGAACGGTGCCTCACCTGATACTCAGTCGGTAGCTCCTTGTTCATGGAACCTCTTCTGACCAAGTGCAGCCCAAAGGACAGTCTCGACCCATCAGCGTACTCATATCTGTTCCCTCGAAAATCTCACGCCCCCAGCTCCGACCTCGCCAGTTCTACCGCAAAGCCGAAATCAAGGCTCAGTGGCAATCCTACTGATGTTGATACTAACGGTGGGGAAAGCTACGAAGAGTCACCCCGGCCCCCGACAATGTCGCTGATACCTTCGTTCACAAGCAGTATCATAGCGGGAAGACCTGGAGATACCCAGGCAACCACGAGAGTATCCGCCTACTTGACGAGTTTGAAGGCATCAACGGCCGCAACAGCCAGGCAGCATGACAGAAGCGCGGACGTCAAATCATGGACGTAGGCTCGAGTAACGATAGTCGACCTTATGCATATATGTTGTTCAATAACTCTTCAACGGCCAAGTTCACTTGCCCTAGCTTGTCCCGATACCCGAGATCATTCGTCTTCTTCTTCCATCGACTCTTCTACCTCCTGAACAAACTCGCCAATCCAATCTCTCGCTTCTTTGATCACCGTTCGTCTATCCCAAGCTGCTCTTGATCTCCATAATCTGTCGTAACATCCTGCTCGTAATTGTTCCATTTGATCCACATTGAGATTCAAGGTTTTGTGTTTCAATCCTGCCGCCAAAGTCGCTAGATCTTCGGCAGGGCAGATGAAGGGCGGGTAGACAGGTTCAGGTTCAGGCTGTCGTGGTGACGGAACCGTTGGGACATGCTGAGTGATTATCGGATCATCAACGCCTGTTGGGATCGTCGATACCCCTGTTGACGAGGGAGCTGAAATCTCTGGCGCCGCTCCGCCTGAAGTAGTTTCGACCTGTGTCCCGTCTACCTCCATCGCATCGTCCCTCTGCCGCTTCTCCGCCCTGCCCTGGTCTGCCTCGTCATCATCCTCCCTTGCCCGCTTCGTAGAGCCATCGGCAGTTTCCTGACTTCTCGTCTCGTTCTCCATAGCGTCCTTGACTGCCTTCAATTTCTCCCTCTCCTTCTTCTTCTCCAACATTCTCTGCTTCAATCGCTCGAATTCCGGTGTCCACTTTTGGTCGAAATCTACCACATGTAATTTGGCATGTGCCGCCATCTCCTCAACCTTGCCCATTCGATCAGGGTCTCCAACATGAGAAGCATTATCTTGAATTTTGGCAACATCATCGAGGAAGTCCTGCGGTACATAATATTTATGTCGGAAGAGTTTCATATGCAGAGTGTCGAGATCGATATCGTGATACTGCCAGGTCGGCTCGGGCGCAGGAAGACCCGGCGAAGGAACAGCCACCACCACCTCTGAAGGGATCTCGCTTGTGAGATCGACAACTACAGGGGGAACAGGGAGGACGGCAGGCGCAGAAGATGAGAATTGGGGGACTTCCAGAAGGTTGATGGGGTCATGTCCATTAGGTAAGGATTCAGCATCAGCGGGAGGCGCAGTCACTCGAGCAAGCGCATCCGCTTCAAGCATCTGACTGACCGCCCATGCGTCTTGCTGAAGCACATCAGCACCATTGGAGCATACTATTCACTGACTCACCCTGATCGTTGACACCACTTTTCGGTATCGCTTATTGAACTCAGCCAGAAGTCCAGTGAAACTGATCACCATCATGTTCTTGGCATTATTGTCCCTTTCAATCTCCCTTTGTAACTCTGCCTCGGTAGGTTGCCGCGGTGGTAGAGGTGGAGCTGGCGGAAGGATCTCTAGGACTCGCTTCCGGCGTGGCAAAGCATCCGGGAAAGCAGTTGGAGGGCGACTGTAGGTTTCGACCAGTGAGGCGAAGTAATCTGCCCGTCGTTCCTACTCATTTCAGCGAGGGCACCCAGATTCCAGCGAAGGCAGCCAAGAGAGCGATGCTTACAGATGTAGGCGCAGTCAGTTCTACTCTACCTTCCTTACCTACACCAAACCATCTTCGAACATCTTTGGCTAGCTTGCCAATTGGGCCGTCGAGAATAGCTAAGAGAAGAACCGGATCAGAGGATGGTATACTGTCCAATAAGGCCTTAAAGGTGTTTCGCGCAGATTCCGGTACGGCGAGCGAGAACGTAAGAAGAGACGGAACAAAGAGGATAGAAGGCTGATGCCGTTTGGCCTCGACAAATTGCTGGACGAGAGTAGCCTCTATCGTCTGTGATCTTCAGCAAATGAGCCCAGACAGAGATCGAGCTACTTACGCTGACTGAGTCACCCATCAAACTCCCAAGATCCAGACTCTGTACATGAAAACCTTCAAGATGATGCAAGACAGCAGGACCAAGATACCCTTGGCCCATTCCAGGAGGACCATGCACCAACACTCGAGGCCTGAATGTTCTCATCTTGTCCAAAGCTGAAAGTGCTTAGTCTCGTAATGGAATCATAGACGATACAGAACTCACATTGTATCATCATGTGTTTCTCAAGGTCATCACCAATCTCATCCTCCCATTCTGCCTCCTCCAGGGCGGTCTTTGGCTTCTGACGTGGAAGAACATGGTCGATGACAGATTTCAAGTTATCAAGAGAATCGGAGAGAAGTGGAGCAAGGTGGGTCGGTAGCTGGATAGCAGCTGACGACGAAGATCGAGCGGATGATGGGACGATTTCTAAAAGACGCGGGATCAGCTAAAACAACAGGTGTAAGAGAATCTAACGGTCTACTTACTCTTGACGGACATCATGAAGTCTTTCGCCCCGACCTGTATTGTGCTTGGATCAAGCAGTAATCTATCGGTAGTGGAATAGATCTGTGGGTACCGCCGCTGTATGGCATTTAGAGCAGCTTCAGTACATAGAGCCTAACAAGATTAGCAAGTGTGATGGTAAGATATGCAGTAACATACGCGAAGATCCGCACCACCATAACCTTTTGTCAGGATAGCAAGCTGATCGAGAGTCTCGTCTGAAAGTCCAGGCGTCCATTTCCGAGTATTGATGCCAATAATCTTCTTCCTGGCATCCTTGTTCGGTAGCGGGAAGTAGAATTCTCGGTCAAATCGGCCAGGTCTTCTTAAAGCTGGATCCACGGAATCCGGTCGATTTGTAGCACCAATCACAATGACTTGACCTCTTCCATCCATACCGTCCATCAGAGCGAGCAGGGTGGATACAAGACTCGCGTGGATTTGGTCTTGTTTACTGCTTCGTACCGGTGCCAATCCTGTTATTGTCAGTATCAAGCAATTCAGTCAAGATAGTTACTAACCATCAATCTCATCGAAGAAGATGATACTGGGCTGTGCCGCTCTGGCTTCCTCGAAAAGCATTCGTAACTGTCTTTCGGCTTCACCGACCCACTTCGATAACACGTCTGCACCCTTTCTCATGAAGAACGCTGCAGTTCTGTCAGCCGGCTCAAAGAGCAATCGGGTAGAACGCACCAATCTTTGTGTTTCCGTTACTGCACGATGCCGCTAGAGCACGGGCGAGGAGAGTTTTACCTGTAGGCTGTCAACGGTAATGTCTTGGTGGTAAGCCGATACTCACCGGTACCTGGAGGACCATGGAACAAGACACCACGAGGTGGAGTGATACCGAATTGCTGGAACAATTCTGGATACAGCAGAGGGAGTGCGACCATTTCCTTTAGCTGATTGATATCTAACATTGATGAGCGGGATCCGAAGCGCAACAGTACAAAACTCACGCCCGTCTAAACCTCCTACGTTCTCGAATGTGACATTCATATCAACACCCAATGGATCGGCATCGGCCATATCTGGAGACATCAGTACAGTGCATATCAGCCGTGGTTGTAGCTTACTAGACTTGGGATTGATCCGTCCGAAGTTCGGCACATCCGATGGATTTGTCACCTTGGGACCAGCTCCTCCGACAGCGGCCTGACCACCTCCAGTTGTTGGCGCTGTTGACTTCAGAGGGGTCATCATGTCCATATCCTGGAAGATCAGCGATTTACCGAGACCAACTCATCTAAACTCACAGAGTCTGAAGAATTTGGATCGCCCATCGCTCTCGCCAGCTGACTACCCCGGACATTCCAAGACAACCCCTTACTTCCTGCGCCTGCCCCAAGTCGTGTTCCACCAGCAAACCCTACGCCTCGCCTTCTTGATGGTCCACTGACATTGGCTATGGCGTCTGGGAGTAGTTCCGCTGAGATATCCAGGGGTGGTAACTGATAATTTACCTTACTAGTTCTCTCCCGCAAAGTTCGTTTCGGAGCTCCATATTCATCATCGGAATCTTGCTGGCGAGCCGTCAC